>JAEANM010017763.1:0-12855 GCA_017656035.1 Myanophis thanlyinensis | reverse complement strand
GGCTGGCTCAGGAATTCTGGGAGTTGAAGTCCACGAGTCATGAAGGAGCCGTAATTGCCCACCCCTGGGCTAGAACATTAGGAGAAAGGTGTTAATAGTATATTCTAGAAAACTGGTGAGCTTTTCTCTTCATGAATGATCTCAAGTGTAGTATGGACATCAATTTTGGGGGTTATACAAGTCCTTAATTTTCTGAATGATCAATTGGTTCAACTAATGTTCTACACATATGATTCCCTTCCCCAATTGTTCTTATTCCTGATCTTTGCTATAGGTGCTTTTTCCAAAAGACAACTGAACTTTCTTGTTTTTTTTTCCTTTTAAAAACATTTCACTTTCCATCTTCATTCTGAAGAACTGAAGAAACTTCTTGGATGAGAAGTAAAAAGTTTTCAGAAAAAAAGCCCCAAGGAAGTCCAGCTGCCTTTGCATTTTTGGAACACCCTTGACCTGGATGATTGACAATCTCCATAGATTGATCTATGGAGTTTCCTCTTGTCATATTCCTACTTACTTTCACAACGCTCTTGCAAGGGTCTACAGTATCTTATGCAATTGAATAGGATATCATCTGAAAGGTAGAAGCAGGTATAGAATAGTCCAAAAGACTTTCCACTAAAACAAAATTCTAGTTCTATTTAAGAAATGTGTTTTTTCATATAGACCATTACAATGAAGAAAATAATATCTGCATCTATGGCATGCAAATTAGATGAGAGACAGAGAGAGATGAAATAGCCTACAGCCCTGACGTAATAATCTGTTCATATGCAGAAGTGATCCTGTCTCTTGGAATTAAGCATCTCCATGGAAGATTTTGAGGGAAGAAATTGTAGTTACAATATAGAGGAAGAAGCACTACTATGTGTGCTATTCAACTACAGGCAAACTGGGTAAGGTTATAGAGGAATCAATTGCATTAGAGAATAGCAGTTATGTGATTTAAAATTTTGCTTTAGAAAAACTCTATGTGGTATGCAAGTTTGTAATATGTCTCAGAATCCTACACAGAAATTTACTTAAGAAAGAACTAAATATCTTCAGTACAGCAATATAGCCCTCTTCTGAGAGCAAAGGGAAGCATTGTTGTAGTAGACCTTTAAAACACAACCTTTTGCTTAGTTGTTAGCGAAAAACATAAACAACGGATCAAGGAGGATCAATAAGTAGAAATAAAAGCCATTTGCTTTTCAGAGCAATCTTAGCTGCTGACAATTTTTTTCTCCTCCTTCTGAAAGTCAGCAGAAGTTGGCAAAGAAAACTAAGTAAGACCACTCACTTGATGAATGACAGAAGACTTTCCCCTTTGTTTTCCTGGCAGGAAGTTAAAGGTCTCAACAGCTGTGTAGGAGATCTTTGCACTGCCTATGTTAGTCCTCTTGGTCATCCTTTATCTCTCTTTTCACCTTGATGTGGTGATATTCTACCAAGCATATCTAGTCTTCTAGGAGAGAAATGGCAGCTTGGAAGCTGCCAATCCTGCCTCACCCTATAGATATCTATAGAGCATTACCCAGGTGTTGGGTGCAGCATTGCTGACAAGTGCTCTGGAAAGCTTCTCATAGAACCCCAATAGCTACATCAGGAACTTCAGAATTGAAAGTTAGCATTATAAAGTCCTAGCAACAAATAATGATATTCTGGCATTTCCCAGTATGACTTCATAGAACAAAATGGGAAGATAAATTTGGCAATGCTAGGAAATTTTCCACATTTAATTCACATCAACAACGTCTGGAGACATTGTTGTTGTCCCACTGATTAATTGTTCTGTTTGGCAATTTCTCCTTAGTTCTAGGTTGCTTCTCTCCATGATTAGTTTCCACCCATTGCTTTTTGCCTGCCCTCAGGTGCTTTGGAAAAAAGCTTGACTCTGTCTTCTTTGTGGCAATCCCTGAGATATTGGAACACTGCTATAATATTACCCCTAGTCCTTCTTTTCATTAAACTTGACATACCAATTCCAGCAACCATTCTTTTCATGTTTTAGCCTCCAGTGCTCTAATGATCTCTGTTGCTCTTCTCTGCACTCTTTCTAGAGTTTCAACATCTTTTTTACATCGTGATGACCAAAACTGGACGCAGTATTTCAAATGTGGCCTTACCAAGGCATTATAAAGTAGTATAAACATTTTACATGGGTCTTGATTCTATCCCTCTATTAATGCAGCCTAGAACTCTGTTGGCTTTTTTGGCAGCTATAGCACATTGCTGACTCATATTTAAATGATTGTCCACTAGGACTACAAGATCCCTCTCACAGTTATTGAGCTATATCATTTCTTTTTCAGCCTCAATATTCTGATCAAAAAGTATCAATGGAGAATTTGAATGCCTCAATGAGAATTCTGATTCTGAAACATTTTAAAGTTCACAGAGGTTTTATAATTTTTGGGATGCATCCTCATAGTGAAATCTATGGTACCACCAAGTCAACTGCAGCCACTATTTACTTGCAAGAAGAACAATCAGCTCTGGATCATGTGGGATGGTGGAAGAGGGGCACAAGGAATGCAGATGGAAAAAAATAAAGAAAAATATTAGGAAAATTAAATTTTCTTTTTGTTCATTACATCAAGTAATATCTGAATCCCTTGAATCACATGTCATCAAATAAAAAACGGAGTCTTTGACATTTTGTTGGGTGTTCAGAAATGCATGAAGACCCATTAGCATGATCAACAATATTTCTAACCTCGGTCCTTGAGTGACCCAATGATTACCATTTACTGGTAATTTCAGAGGAAGCAGCTGAATTAGTCTTCAACTATCTTTTACTTTTCCAAGGGTATCAAAAGTAAGCCTTTTAAAAATATGTATTACAACTGCAATGAATTCATCCAATGAATGCTGTAGGTAGCTTTGAAGAATTCTCATTAGCATAATATCTAACTTTTCTTCATAATTTTGGTGTTAAATCAGTATTTACTGACAATAAAAACCTTTCTTTCAAAATCCTATTTTTTCTAAGCATTTTATAAGCAAAATCTGAGTTAGTTTATTAACTCACTTTTGGAGAGGACAACTATCCTACCAAGGATGGTAACTGCATTTGTGATCCAATTACCTTAAATCTTGATTGAACTATTTCCTCTTTATTTAAATAACATATTATTTTACCTTCATTTTAACAACTAAGAAAGAATCACATCATTTTTTTTATCTAAACAACAAAAAAAGGATGGCCACTATGATGTCCAAAAAATTCTGAGTGATGGAAAAAACTCATAAATTTGGCAAGCTGTTTTAGCATTTATTCTGATGAGATACATCCTTTCTTCTGCAGTGTGCCTTGCTTTTGTTTTACAAAATCAATATGGTGGTAAGTCTGCTTGAAATCGTTAGAATTTAACACTGTGTTAAAACCCTATTGATTTCTACAAGCCTGGCACTTTGATCTCAAACATTATATAAAACACTCCATTGATTTAAACACCACCAATTATGGCCATAGTGATTTTATATATTTCAGATAATGATCCTTTAAAGTTGGACATTTACAAAAGTTTGAAGAGGAGAAATAAGCTTTACAAAAGTGAAAGGAGCTTTTCATGTGAACACAAAGCCTTTGTTCATAAACAAATGAATGCTGAAAGTATTGAAATTAGTGCAATAAGATATGTATAAATGATTTAAGCATGTCTATTTTGTGCATCCAAAATAGTCCCCAACTAACTCTGGTATAAACTGTCTTTATCTTGCTTTTCTTGTTCATGATAGTACAGAATTTTTAAAAAATCAAACTTAGTCCAAGAATATATTGTCATCATCATCATTTTAGCCATTGTCTATTCATTGCAGGGATGAAGGCCCCTTGGGCAATGGATCTCAATGGAAGGTGATATAACAAAGGAAATTGAACAGCATGTTAAATGTGGTTGGCAGGCATTTGGCAAGCTATGCATAATTTTCAAGAACAACCTCCCTTTATGCCTGGATAGAAAGGTTTTTGACCAGTGTGTGCTACCTGCTCTAACATATGCCAGTAAACAAGGACACTGACATCACAATTGATATAAAAGCTAAGAGTGGTGCAAAGAGCCATGGAAAGATATATGCTCAGCATTATAAGACAAGATAGAAAGACTGGCACATGGATTAAAGAATGAAGAAAAGTATATGATATTATCAAGAGAATAAAATAATGGAAATGGAAATGGTCACATAGGAAGACGAACTGAGAGCAGGTGGACTAAGGCAGTCATAGAATGGATCCCACGATAAAAAGCATCCATAAAGAGACCTAAAACAAGGTGGATCAATGATATCAGCATGTATTGTGGGCCAATTGGCAAAAGAAAGCTCAGGACTGTATTGGTTGGAAGAATATATATCACAGCCATTTAAGAATAGCTTAATTAAGCTCCCTTGGGAAGCACTCTGGCTCAGCAGTTAGATGCTGACCTTGTCATCTGGAAAGCTGACTGCCTGGGTTCAAAACCTAAGTGCTGGTGACTGGGTGAGCTCCCATTATTTGCTTCGGATTTCCACCCACTTAGTTGAAAATATGCAAATATGAATAGAATCTTCCCACTTTGGTGGAAAGATAACGGCATTCCATGTGCGCCTCAGTGTATAGTCATGCTGGCCATGTGATCACAGAAATGTCTTTGGACAATGCTGGCTGCCTCGGTTAAGAAACAAAGATGAGCACTGTCCCCTAGAGTCAGATATGACCAGAAAGGAGAAACCTTTACCTTAATATTCCAGGACTTATCAGATTGATAAAATCCAGATGTTTATTAGATCTCAGCAAGGCTAGTAATTATATAGAGCATGATTGAATGGGGAATTCAGGGAGTTGAAATCCACACATCTTAAAGTTGCCAAATCTGAGAAACACTTATCTAGAATGTGGCCATCCTGATATAATAATCTTATGTTAATCAAGCTCAATCCTGTTTACCTTCCAAGATCAGTCAAGGTACACCAACTGCTGTTAGAAATTGAGAATGGGGTAATTTGATAAACCTCATGGCATCTTTTACACCTGACATCTTTCTCCACCCATTCCAACCAGCCTGCACTCTCCTCTTCACCTCTTTTCCACACTCCCCATTACACTGGACTGTTGACCCCCAAATAGTTAAACTCCTGCACCTTCTTGACCTCAGCCCCCTATAGCCTCACTGTTCCACTTCTCTCCCTCTCGTTCACACACGTGTATTCTGTCTTACTACGACTGACCTTCATTCCTCTTCTTTCCAGAGCAGACCTCCACCTTTCCAAGTGTTCCTGTACCTGCTCTCTGCTCTCGCTATAGATGACAATGTCATCCACAAACATCATTCTCCACAGGGATTCCTGTCTGACCTCAGCTGTCAACCTGTTCATCACCATAGCAAACAAGAAGGGACTCAGAGCCAATCCTTGATGCAGCCCCATCTAACCGTTGAAGCACAGGATCATTTATATGAAAAAAATGAGATACAGGACTGGTATATACCCTCAGCCTACAGCCAGCCACGATGTGATCCACAGCTTAATATGGGACCCTGCAGTCACACTGAGGGAGGATACTATACCCCATTTATACAAAGAATCCTGGCAGATGCCATGTGAGGTACGAATCCTATTCAAAATTATTGTTGATATGGTAGTTCAAAGACTGGCATCTTTTTTGTGTTGTCATTTACTGGTATATGTCTTCCTGTGTCTGGGCATTCAGCAACCCATTTGACTTCCTATTGGGAATCAATGTTAAAGTTGTTGAGCAGTTGTTGTGGTAGTGGGGGCTTCCTGGATTTGAGTCTTCTGGCTGATACTGTAAATGAGGAAGGTTGGCATGTACTAGTACGTTCATAATTTTTCTGTATTCTCTCACTCATGCATCTTGCCTTCGTAAAGCTGGCAGTGCTATATGGCTCTGAACAGGAAGCCAGCAAATCAGAGTGGCTTTAATACAACTGCTTATAATCCTGATAGTGTTGTTGAATCTGGCATCTAACTTACTAATATCAAAGCTCTTAAGCCATACAGGGGCATAGTATTCTGCTGCAGAGGATTATGTAAGAGGAGTCGGCATATTTCATAGAACTCTGTATGACCATAAACACTGTACATGCCACAGTCCAGCTCATATTGAAACGTGCGTTTGGCTATCTGTCATGGATATATAGATCCTCCAAGACCCACTTCAGATTGGATACAAATTTATGATTTTAAATCTAAAGTAACAAGAGTCATTTCAACCAGATTTAAGCTTCAATTAATTAATTATGTAATGGTGGAAACCATTAAACTGCTTGCAACTGCTTTTTTGTGTGCCTTACAGCTATCTCAGAATGACTAGTGAAGAGCTTATGGAGAGGTTATGCTGAATCAAAGTATTCTGCTCCAAACACTGTTTTAAAAATAAGCTTTTACTAAGTCCATCATTTTGTAACCACTTTATTTTCTGGGCAACAATGACAGGCCATACATAGAGATTTCAACATTCCTGCTATAAATGGTGAGAGGGACTGAAGTACTCCATTAGTATTAGTGCCAAGTGAGTTTGCTTTGCATATAAAGTAACCCAGTTGCAATTTCTATATTAGCATTTATACTGATACAGTGACTCAAAACATAAAACAGAAAATGAAAATAAAATCTCCAATAATACGCCCATAAAATTACAATTGCTGAAGCAATGAAGGCCTGGATTTAACAAGATGCTGTTCATGAAAAAAATGTGCTGTACAAAATAGCAGATAAAATCAGTACATTGTTGAAGTAATTCAACTTTTAACTGTCAATCAGTTGCTTTTTAGGGATGATTTGGGATTTGAAAAATTAGGAATAGATACAAATAGACACTTCACAGATATACGGAACTTCTATGAAGAGATATAAAAATTACAGGAAACAATGATAATGCTGCTTGCAAATGCTAAATACACAAGCTGTAAATCCCAAAGTGAAATAATTCACAGTTAAAACACTTTTATAAAAGATTATGGAACAAATCAATACACGTATTTTGTTTTGTTAGCTGATGAAACTAGAGCAAACTGTTGAAGATTAGAAATTGTTCTCCTGGAAACTTATAAACATGAAAATTTGTTGCTATTTTTGAGCTTCTTTCACAAATTGCTCTTATTCTTTTAGTAAAGACATTACTAGAATGTTGAAACCAGATGAATCTATCATTACATTCTGCGGAATTAAAGAAAAATATTTTTACTGAAAAAAAATATACTGCTGCAATTGCTTAATGAGAAAGGTTACTGTTATTACTACATTAAGTATTATTTAATTAAATATATTGGTCTAAAATTGTATGAAATTGGGAGTGATGTAGCCATATAGTGAGATACTTGATCCCATTATTATAAAATGAAGATACTTGATCCCATTATTTATAAAATGGATTTAATAATAATGTGTTCCCCCAAAAACTTGAGTTTTCTCTCATCACTACAACCTTGCACTAAACTTCAGCTAGCAAAATATTTGCCTTCAAGAACTGTACGAGTTGGCAGATTTGAGATAAGAAACTGCACAAAAATGTACCTCCTCTTACACAAAGATAAATGCACATATACCCAGCTCAAGCTTCTCCTTTTCTTCCCCTTGTCAACAACCCACTAGAGCAGTGGTGGCGAACCTTTTATTTACCGTGCCAAAAAGTACATGCTTTGCACATGACATCTGCACTTGCGTATGGCTCCTCCACGTGTGCTGCATGTGCAACCGCACCATCTGCACATGCATGCAGCTTTTGCACATGCAATGCCTGCACACTGTGTGCAGGCACTCACACACGCATGAGCAATCACATGTGCATGCACAGGAGAGCTCCAAAGACCAGTTGGATTTCCTGCTGCAATCATGCGCATGCAAAACAGAGGTCTGAAGACCAGCTGGGTCTCTGCAATCACACATCCATGCATGCGCAATTGCATGTGCATGTTGTGCATGTTCAGCTGGAGGTAAGTTAGCTGACAGCTTGTGTGCCCAGCAAGATGGCTCTGTGTGGCACCTGTGGCACCTGTGGTACCTGGTTACTTATTTCCATTAAGGGCAGGAAAACAAAGCAGATTGAACTGACTGTTGGGGATCAGTTCCTTTCATCTCCTGCTACTAATAACAGTAGCCCACTTCATGCTAGCCCACAGACCACACTATGGGGGATGTTATCTGTTGCCTTAGCACCCCTCTTGCTACAAATTAAAGTACAACCAGCACTTGCACCTTATACTATCAACCAATATCAGGATGCACCTGGTGATGGTGCTATGTGGAACATGCATCTTGACAGCTGCAGATACTTCTCTTCCCCCAGATTTTGACAGTCTCGTTCCTGGCAGCTATAGTACATTTGCCTGCTGGAGTCAAGCCAGCTGGTATATAGGAGTATTCTGAACTGTTCTGGTAACTGGATAGATTGGAATTAGAAAAGATATATAGGTTGCTTGCATATCACATTTTTCATCAGGCCTGTTTTACTGAAAGATTTCCAAGTAGCTACTGTAAAAGCTGCTTCAGGAGGAAGTACATCAGTTTAGTTGCAGCTTTGAATTTGATCCAAAATATCTGGACTATCTAAACACAGCAATGTAAACCTGTCAGTGGACATATTAACAGGAATTATGAATTGGGGAGAAGATGGTGAAGGAAAATAGTCTGAATGAAAATAAAAGAGATTCAGCATTTGCTCACGAGTTCCGCTGAATGTGGAGATAATTATAATAGTTTCCTAAAAGGTCCCTAAAAGGACCTTTTATTGTTGTTGAACTCACTAGCTAAATTTGTAGTTGTGAAGAGCCAAGTCAATGGTCCATACATCTTACAAGGACCATGGGACCAGAGTGAAATTATAGGGGAAAAAAAATCTTTGGCTTAAAATAAAGGAAGAAAGCTGTTTTGTTTGGAATTATTGTGGTAAAAGCTGGCTTTCCACATTCAACTGATTTATATTTTGAGCAGGATCTACCTACAACTAAATCAGCCTTCTTTCATCCTTTGTCTTTCCACAGTGTTGGGTTGATAATTGTCCTGTTAGCTGACAGTTGTACTCTCCACAGCAAAAGAAGGCACTTTCAGAAAATGTGAATAAAAGCTGAGTGAGTAAGGCATATGGAAATACAAAACTAACTCTCAAATCCTGATACTGGGAGTGGGTGCCATTAAATTCATTGAAGCTTTCAGTTAAATAGACATTTTAGGAGCATATTAGTCGTGTCTCAGTTCAGGTTTAGCCAACCACATATCATTTTAATTCTAAATGATTTTGCATTTAGGGTTAATATGCAAATCCCAGATGTTTTTGATGTAATTCTGATGAAAATTATAGGGAATGGATTATTTCTGCCCTGTGAATGTAATTTACCAAAATGTAAGTTGTGAATTGGGATCCTAACTGCCATTTTTCAGAGCTGCACTTCTCATATAAGGGAAGATATGATAAGGTATGATAGCACAATGCTAGAATGCGTATCTTGAATTTGTTGACTAAAAGCCATCCCAACCTACCTATTCCTGCATACAGTGGGAATCCCTTCTGAATAATGTGAACTGTAGTTTGCAAAATTTAGACAGCAGTCTTAGTGTATCTATCAAATAAATCAAGCAATCTTGTGGTCCTCCAGTATCCAATATCATCTTTCATTCATTTTGATGGGTAGGGCAGTCCAGCATAGTAAAGATCAAGTTTGTTCTGTATTAGTTCATTGATCCACTCAGGTTATGAACATAGATTCAGACTTCAGGATCACAACAGAATGATTCCTCAGGTCTTAAATCTATTGACAGCAGAAGTAAGGACATTGAAAATGGGAATTATATGTATGCTGCACCTATACTCTATCTTTGCAAAGCCCCATGATAAAATCCCTTCCCGTGCAGAACTCTTGAGTATAAACTAATGCTATGAATTGGGAATAGCATGTTTAAGAGTGGATGTAAAACATTTTTGCTTTGTGGATGGAAGCCAAAATTTATTAGTTAGAAAAGATGTCACCAGATTCCCTCTGATGTTTGGTGAAGTAATTGATTTTTCACCAGTATTTTTCACCAAGGGAAGATACTCACCGGGCTGGGAAATGAAATTAGGGAATTAATCAATTGCTTTCCTTAATTTATCCTGGAATACAGCTATAGCACTCAGCCATTGGGACAGTACACTTTATGCTGGTAAATTTTTCTACCAATCCAGAAAAGGAGAAATGACTGTTAATATGACTTTCTGAGTATGTCCTAAGTCTCTGGTGGAAAAGCAGCCTGGGCCTAAATCTATGGGACAGATTATTAATGCAGGAGGCAAATTTAAACATACACATAACTATTTCAATGAGTCCCCTTTTCCCTTCAAGATAGATTGCTACATCCATCTACATAAAATATCCCGATTAACAGTCATTTGAAGATGCACCCACAGTAGCTGAATAATTTTGCATGTATGATTTGATTTGTGTATGCAAGGAAATGAAGTAATAAATATTGCTTTCAGATATCCTCAGCCTGTTCTAGAAGACACACAGAATTTCTGCATGTGTAAAGAACTGAAGTTGCCAATATTTTCTGATTTGACTAAACAAGGCATCTAGGAAGTAAAGCTACCTGAAAAGTTGCAGATAAAAACCTAGATTAGAAATGCTCTACAATACTTATTTATAAATGCAAGGATATGCTACAATATTTTACTGACTCCCCCAAAATCAGTAATAGACAAGCAGTTATGATACAAGTGTTGTGTTTTCCCCCAATTCAAGTCAGTCTTTCACTGACTTGAAACAGATTGGCAGAAATGTCCATCTATGTTTATGAGACGTCAAAGGTGCCATTCTGAGTTAAATTACTGCATGGAGAGGGAAGTTAAGCATTATTTCTTTCTCCTTCAAATCATATTTAGTTTCATTGCTTTTCCCTTTCTTGCTAATAATTGAACATCATGGACTAAAAAAAGAACTTCTATAAGTTCCAGATTTATTACTATTGTAATAGGGATTTTTTTCTGTAAATAGTTGGTGCTTTCTTCTTGTGTGGTGCAACTTTTAACAAAGAGTTTCTGCAGTTTTGATGTATTGAATGAAATAGCTTAAGTGTATAGTAAGACTGTTTGCAAGCTGTGTCTTCTCATCTTTCAAGTCCTACCTCTTTATGCTTGTGTATCCCAATGATATGAGCTCTTCCACTCAGAGTACACATTCTCAGAAGTACCAAAGGAGAACAGGTAGTCCTCGATTTATGACCATAATGGAGTCTAAAATTTATGTTGCTAAGTGAGACATTTAAATGATTTTTGGCCCATTTTCTGACCTTTCTTGCCACATTTGTTAAGTGAATCACTGCAGTTAAGTTAGTAACAGGGTTGTTAAGTGAAACTGGCTACCCCATTGACTTTGCTTGCCAGAAAGTCACAAAAGGTGATCACATGACCCCAGAACACTGCAACCATCATAAATATGAGTCAGTTGCCAAGCATCTGAATTTTGATCATGGGACCATAGGGATGCCGCAATAGTCATGTGAAAAGCAGTCATAAATCACATTTTTGAGTGCAATTATAACTTTGAATGGTCACTAGACAAATTGTTTTAAATAGACTGCCTGTATACAGTTCATAGATGAGGGATCAAACAAAATACATTCTGAAGAAGAAGAAAACTGTAGGGCAATATTCTGCCCCAAACCTAGCATGGATATTTGTATTCAGGACAATATCTATGTGATAGTAAAAGATCAGTTTTTCAAGTCAGAAGGTAGCTAAGGAGCTATTAGGGAAAAAGATACTTCTAAATCCAATTCCCTATTCAGGACAGGAATCTCTATCCCATCCCAGACAAATGACTATCCAAACTGCTTGAAAATCTCCAGTGACTGAGCACCTACAACTTTAGAAGGCAGACTATTCTGCTGTTTAATATCTCTTACAGACATGAAATTTTCCCTTATTTCAAATTCAGATTTCCCTCTATAAAATTTGCACTCACTGGTACTTGTTCTACCCTTGGGAACTATGAAGAATAAAATTATCTTCCCTGTGACAACCCTTCAAGTATTTGAAGACTGCTATTGTGTCTGTCCCTAGCTTTCTCTTTGGTTAAACATAAATAGTTCATTTCACTCTTCTTTGTAGGATTTAGTGCCTAGGTTTTTCACCATTTTTATCACTCTTCTCTGTATTTTGTCCTATTCTTTAGTATCCTACTTGTATTGTCTGGCCAAAACTGGATACAACATTCCAGGAGCAATCTATTCAATGCAGTCTAGAGTAGAGCTATTATTTCTTGTCACTGAATCTCTTTGATGCAGCCCAAGATTATATCAGTTCTTTGAGCTGAGGCACACTGCTGAATAATGATTAATCTGTACTCTATCAGGATACCCAGATCTTTTCACAAATACCAAGCCAAGACAGAAACCACCTGTGCTGATTGGGGTAAATGGTTTAGCAATTAAGAACTATCCTTTTAAGGGACTGACTTCTGGGAAATGTAGTTTTATGCCATGTGATTGCATTGGTGTTTCTAATTGGCCAGTGGGGCTTTTCAATTGGTAATCTTGCCAGGACTTTCCCTTCAAGCCAGGGGCCATTTTCACACTCCCAGCACCGCATGAGAAGTATCTCTTTTCACCTACATGAAAAGGAACAGACTTTATATAACTCAGAAGAAATCCCTTCACTAACTGTAAGTTATTGATTGAGAATACCTGAAGAAAAATAAAGTAATCTATAATTATACTGTCAAGATTCAAACGGAAATTTTATGTGTGTGGGGGGGTTTGGTATTATGTGTATAGGCATGTGTGTGTGCTAGTTAAATTGCTGGAAGCAGCTAGCAGGGAATCTTGCCAATGTAGTATTTGTGCCGAAGGTCAATGAGACGGAATGGTTATTTTGTTTGCATTCCACAAACTTGAGTTTCCCGT
>JAEANM010017762.1:0-12855 GCA_017656035.1 Myanophis thanlyinensis | reverse complement strand
TCCTTCCTTCCTTCCTTCCTTCCTTACTTTTTTGAATTTTTTGTTCTGTGTTTATTTTTCTTTCCCTTTCTGAGTTTAGTTTGTATTATCTTGTCCTTTTGAAAAAAAATCAATAAAATATGTCCTTTAAAAAGTAGAATTGTACAAAAAGGAAGTTCAAGTCCTACGTGAAGAATATTATGAAATAGATTAACCTGCCAACAAAATTAATAGGAGATGGATATTGACGAAGATATGGAATCTGCTTGGAACAGAGTGAAAAGTGACACAATAGTGCCTGGAGCTAAGCATGGATTTTATGAAACAAGGATAATTTGCTAGGCTAGAAAGTTATGGTGCAAACTAAATCAAGCTATTTCCTTTTATTTTTCTTACACCTTAATTTCTTTAGCTTTCTTTCTCTTTATACACTGCATAATTTCTTATCATATTATTCTTCTTTCTTATCATGGAAAGGAAGTTGGGATGCACATGGCTATATTGAACTGAACAGATTCTTATTTTGCCATGGAAACAAGCATCAATTATAGCCAAGTTTTGCTTAGATATTTTAAATTATAGATAAACATAAAGGAACTCATACTGAAATTATAATTAGGTTGTTGAAAACCATGGATACTTCATACACAGCTTGCTCCCATATCAGGTACACTGTCCTGTGATCTTGTGCTATAACACAAATGCTGACATTGTATAGAGCTTGGAGTGGGCTAGTTCTCACTAAATTTTTGCCTTACTTTTCATCCTAGCTACTGAGTTGCAGCTGCTCAGATAGATCCTGTAAAGGAGATGTTGACTTGATAGCTTAGCCCAGGAAAGACTTGTTTACTCAAAAGCCTACCAAACTGTGCATATTCTGTCTCTTTGTCTTTCTCTTTTAGAATAAAGGAGCAGAAGCCTGCTGGCATCTGTTTTAATATATGGGACCTCTGATGGATGACTTTTCTCTAGTCACATTCTGTAAATATTGATTGATAAAGTTGGACACATATAGTTATATTTTTAAAGAGTCAGGGCTTTGCCTTTGAGCCAGTTTTTACTCTTAACACAACACAACACAACAACAAAGAATGTTGGGAAATAAGACATTGTGTTATTTATGTCATAAACTCACAATTCCTGACAATGGTATTGTCATTCCACTGGAAATGTTTTAAATTGGAATACTCTTATATTTTGATTACTTTAAAGCTGTACCTGTATTTTTTCAGTTAATAAATTGTTATTTTCCATAGGTCACGAGACCACTGCCAATCAGTTATCTTTTACTATCATGGAATTAGCACGGCAGCCAGAAATAGTTACAAAGTAGGTATGCTGTTGTACTGTTTATTTTTCTGAACTTATGTATATGATTGTGTTTCTTCCCAGGATGAAGGGTTTTTTTAAAGGTTTGGAGCCAATTCAGGCTGCCCTTTGACTTGTTTAGAATCCCTTTCTAAACTCCTTTCATCCTACACATGTTTTGCTTTCTGGTTGTTGTGATTTGTTAGAAATTGGAACATCAAAAATGTTACCTGAAATTGTTAGTGGTTCCCCGCCCCTCCCTGTGAAGGTCTGATGTCAGTTAGGCATATAAAATTTACTATCTGGGCTACCGATAGAACAAAAAGGGGGAGGAAAGTTTAACCTCCTTAGAATCACCTACAATCTGGTATGCAGATTTTGAAACTATAAGAAGCCAAAGAAGATAGGCAGTAAAAAAAAGGGGGAGGTATTTATGTTTGATAGGAGATGCTACTGGAGTGAAAGGCATTGGGATGGGAATATGAACTACAGAAGCAGTGACTGAGAAGCAGAAGATCCATGGCCAGGAAAAAGAAATCAAGAAGAAGCCTAAGGCAGCTGAAGTCAAAGAAGGAATCTAAAAAACAGCTAGCAGCAAAGAAAGTATAGTTTGGACTACAGATGGTGGCAGAGAAAAGACAGAATAGTTCAGGTGCTAGATGTCTAGATAAGTGTGTGTTAAGAAAAGAGGTTAGCATTCCTGGTCCTGTGTTGTACTTGGGAAAAGGAAGAAACTCACAGCTACTATATATGTATGTGTGTTTGTATGCATGTATATAATAGTTGCCAATCACAGCAGACTATAAAGTGATCCCTTATAAAATAAAGGAAAAGGTATGTGAATATGTAAATGTGATTTGGGCAATTATGGCTCCTTCATGACTCGTGGACTTCAACTCCCAGAATTCGGGAGCCAGCCATGCTGGATCAGGAATTCTGGGAGTTGAAGTCCATGAGTCATGAAAGAGCCAAGGTTCCCCACCCCTGCTCCAAGATATATACAACAATGAAAACAATTAGTGTCATTATAAAGGACTGCTAGTCTCATCAAATAAAGCATTATCTACATTCACAATTAGTCAATGGGTTTTGGCTAAACCACGTTTCTTCTGCCATTGCATTCTAGACTTCAGGCTGAAGTCGATGAAGTTATTGGTGTGAAGAGAGACATTGCCTATGAAGATCTGAGGAAACTGGAATATTTATCACAGGTACACTTGAATAATAAACCTACAGTTAATCCAATATTTTGACCTTGCCTTTCTGTGCTTCTGTCCTTGATAGTAAGAGTGGTAAATTTGTTTCTGAAAGAAATTTGGAAAAATGGCTCTTGGCATCATTAAATACCATGACAAAGACATACTGGGATTTTGATGCTGTGATACCTCTGTAAAAACATCTAATTACAAAGTAAAATCTTTGTACCAAGTGCTCATCTTTAAAACTATAAGGACATTGTTTTTGCTTAGAATGTTAGGTATACATTGTATTGGGACATTATTTTTATGATTATTATTATATTATTTCAATTTAATAGAAGTGCCTACTCCAGTGCACCCTGGGCAGTTTACCAAAAACATTGTGGTAAATTAAATCAGTTAACATAAACCAAAACAAGACGGCCTAGACCAAAAATAACTATTAAAGCAAAGCATGACAACACCTTCACCTCTAAACACATTTACCCTAGAGTCCTAGACCTAACACCACAATTTTCAGGACCTTATGGAAATCCAGAGAAAGGACAGCTTATATATGATATAAGGGGATGCTGTTCAGAGGAAGAGAAGCTCTCTTCCTAGGTGCTGTAAGATGACAACATTTACCAGGGGGAACCTGGAGCACACCCACGTCAAATGTGCCAGGTGGGCAGAAACAGTGCAAGTAGGGCAGCTCTTAATCAAGACTTTGCCACTGCTATGTATAGAATTCAAAAAAGTATTACAATGCAGTAATTTATGATGATGTTATAATTGTAACTTAACACATTCATTTCCTATGGGCCGTGTGTACTCTTGCCATTCATGTTCTGCTTCTTTTCTCTTTACTCCAGAATAGAGATAATCCAGAAATAGAAGGCAGATTCTATTTTTTTAAATTGAAAACTAGACTGAGAGACTAGAAAGCATCAGTCATTTTTTTCTGAAAGGTTGGATTTATTTCTATGCTCATCTGGTTAGGAAGCAGGTTGGTTGGTGCAGCAGCTGTTAAAGTAGAGAAGAAACAAGAAAGTGATAGCAGCCTAAATAGAAAAGAAATGTTTTCTTATTATTTATTGATAAATATATATCCCATTTTTATTTTGTGCAGTTCAAGGTAATGCAAATAATGCTCCTGCCTTCGGTTTCCTTATAACAACAACTCTGTGAAATGAGTAGAAGTGAGAGAGAAGGATTGGCCCAAAGTCACCCTGCCAGCCTTTATGTCTCAGGGAGATCTAGAGTTCTCTGTCTCTTCATTCCTGGTCCAGCACCTTGACCACTGCACTAAACTGGCTCTCTGATATATTGCTTATGTCCAAGGTTCCAAAATTGCCTGAAGGGTGCTCTCACTTTTCAGGCTTAGAAGGCATCAGTAGACAATTACGGCAGCAAATGAAACTTCTTTACACAGCTAGTTGAAGGATGATGTTTTTGATCGGCTAAGAAGAATTCCTCCACGTGGTGACATGGCATTCAGTGGCACATGTGTTGATGATCCATCTTAGTCCTCATCTGCTTTAGAATCTACCATCTAATGCAGCATGTAAAGAAAACTCTGATTATTCAACTCACACCATTTTTAAGAAAAGATTATTCCAAATTCACCATTTGCAATCTCTTGTTGGCTTTCCCATTGATTTTGCTTATTAGAAGCTGGCAGTGAAGGTTGTCAATGGTGATTGTGAGACTGAAGGACCCTTTGACATAATAGTGCCAAGCACTCAAATCCCAATCACAAGACCATAGTGACGCTGTGATGGCTGTAACTACGATGATTGATCATAGGTTCCCCTTATTCTGTGCCATCATGACTTCAAATGGCCACTGAACAAGTGGACATTATGTGAGAACTACGTGTATCTATTTGCCAGAGCTGCATGTATATCATTTAATGTGGTTCTGTAGTATGATGGTTTTGATTCCTGTAATTTTGCATGATTCCATTTAATTAATTTTACCTGGCCTTCAGATTACTTTTAATGAAAAGCAGGGAAACAGTTGAGATATATAATCTTTCTTCAATATCATACCAACTATTAAAAGAAAAGCTGGCTCTTACTTACAGGTTCTCAAAGAAACCCTACGGTTATACCCACCAGTTTCAAGCACTGTGCGCTGGACAGATAAGAAAAATGTAATTGAAGGAATTGACATTCCAGCCAACACCACCCTATTTGTGAGTCTGTGAAATCTTTTTCATAGAAATCTTCTGTGAAATTCCACTTGAATGGAGTGGAAAGAGTAGAAAGCAAATGTTATGAATAGATGACTGGTCAATTGTCCACTAATGTCATAAATGGATTTTATATCTAGGTTAGGCTCAAATCCGTAGTGTTGGAAGGGTATTTTAGAATCCAGCTATGGCTTACTGAAGGGGTGGTTGTCTAGCCATCTTTGAATACATCTAGTGAAAGGGAGGCTATAATTTCTCTGGAATATTGATTCCACTGCTGAACTGCCTCACTGTTGAATTTCCTCCCCCAACATTCAATTGGAATCTCCCTTCCTAAAATGCAAACCCACATCCTACATTCTGTAGAGGATGACCTGTAGAGGATTTTGTCATTGTGACTTCCTTACACAGTGAAGAGACGTGATGGCACAGTTGTTAGAATGCAGTATTGCAGGCTAATTCTGCTGACTGCCAGCAGTTTAATTCTGATCAGCTTAAAGTTGACTCTGCCTTCCATCTTTCCGAGGTTGGTAAAATAAGGACCCAGATTATTGGAGCTTGTTTCTGATTCTGAATTGTTGCTTATACTGTAAACAGCTTAGGGAGTGCCGCAAAGCACTATGAAGTAGCGTATAAGTGCTATTGCTATTGCTTTCAGATGGAATACTACTATGATTTATTTGTGAGTTTATTTATATACACACGCATATACACACACAGACATACAGAGTTTCCAAAGATAAGATAATACATAATCCTGAAATCAAAATAGCAGCAATGATTTGTTTAAGGCTAACCCAAAAGCAAGCATTAGACATTCATTAAAATATGAATTTGCCCATACCTGTGAACTGCCCCAGTTATTTTCAGGTAGCTTTATATTTATCTCTGCCAATGTCTCTCTTTCCTTGATAGTTCAGTACCTATATCATGGGACGCATGGAAAGGTACTTCAAGGATGCTTTGACCTTTGATCCTGATCGATTTAGCAAAGACAAATCAAGGTGACTTCTGTATTTAAAATTCTTTTAATCTGAATGTTTGAAATGCTGCAAAATTATCAGAAACTTTTGTATACAAATCTGATTATTTTCAGAGTCAAGCAGAAAGTACCATAAACCTTCTTGTCAGGGTTCCATGCAACATCAGCAATGCAATCAGAATCCATAGAGACAAAGTCCAAAGAATAAGATTTTATTGAAGACATTATACTGGTACGGTCTGGAGAAATCCTGAATCTAAAATTCTCGGGCTTTCTCCACCCAAGTAAAACTGAAAGTTCCACCCCACTAATTATCACATGTTAATTTCTCACCAACCCCTTCCAAAAGAGTCCCAACGTTCCACTTAAGACTTCCCCCCACAGGTGTCCACAACCCAGAGAAACTTTCCCATGAGAACTATCATTAAAAGAATGTAAACTAGATAATGCCGAGCCAACTTCATCAACCCCCGCTCCTCCAACCTGGGAGACCTTGCAAAATAATTTTTTTTTGTCAAAGCTAAAAGGCCCCATATAATATGCAAAGAAATGGCTAATACTGTTCAGCAGAAAACCCAGTCCAAAATGTCCTTTTAAGCTTGACACTTCTACAGTGAAAGGAGGGATTTTCAAATACATTGCTCTAACTTTCTCTAGTAAATATGCCTTTCCTGCACAAGTAATAAGAGTTATCATTTGTTTAATGTAATCATTTGATGCTGTCTCCTGGAGCTAGATGAAGCTCTGTCCAGTATAGGAAGGCATGTACAAGTATTTTGGAATAGTGGGACCACTTGGTGATAATGTGTGTCCTTTACGCCAAGTATTCCACATCTAAGTTGGTGAATGACATTGGGATGTGTGCTTTATTATAGAAATCCCCAACCTTTGTAGCTTGATGGCCTGGTGTGGGGGAGGGAGAGGGGACTTGGGCCATCCGAGAGGTGGCTTGATGCACAGCAAAGCAGAGGCACAGTGCATGAGATGTGTACATGTACATGTTTGCTGGCCTGCCACAAATAGGTCACAGCCCAGGGAATGGGAACCCCTCTTTACTAGTTATTTATTGATGGAAATTAGTTTTGGGGACGTGTTCATCTGTTAAAATTATAAGTATCAGTATTGACAACATTCTGACACATATTGTAGTCATTTCCTAAAACTGCAAATTAAGCTGCTGTTAAGGCAAGGTACTTGGTAAAATTAGTTTGTAATCCTAATGACTATTCAGTGCTTTCTTTGAGAAATAAAAAATGTAAATATGATTATCCTCACTGTGCCGAAAGCACAAATAATAGTATTCTTAAAAAATGAAGATATGCTCTATAAAACATTTCTAAACAGTTATAATATCTTAGATGAATAGCACAACCTAAATAATTTTCTGCTTCATGTGGTTTCTTCTAGACCTTATTTTTCCTATTTCCCATTTTCGCTGGGACCTCGTTCATGTATTGGACAGTTATTTGCTCAGGTGAGTAAAATACTTGTATTAAGAATGTCTACTCCAGTACTAGCATTTGTTCATTTTAAAAGAGAGGTAGAGAACTTGCATATGCTCCTGATCCATTCTTCCAGTCTTTAGTGCAGGGGTCCCCAACCTGTGGGTCTGGGCCCCTAGTGGACCTTGAGGGATTTGCAACTGGGCCATGGAAACAGCATCCCCACTTGAGTGAGCAGCGGGCCAGCAAGTACACACAGACTCCATTTGTATGAGCAGCATACACCCTTTCCAGCCAGATATAGAACCATCCCGTCACTTCTGCTGGTCCGCAAAGCCAGAAAAATTGAGGAGCTCTACTCTAGAGCATCTAAATCCACAGAAATAGCAGAGAGATTGGAGAAGTAGAGGTTATAAGAGAGTAAACAGGCATATAATGGACTGTTTGTGTAATGGGAGTCAGGACTGCTGATGCTATCACGTTCCTTTCAATGTGTATCTTCCATTGTGTGCCTGCTTACTCTCTTGCAATCCCTGCCTCTTCAGTGAATATAGATAGAAACATTGGCTTCTTGCTAATTATGCCAGTGCCAAGAGAAGCATTCCACAGAGTGGTGGAAATCTGAAGGTGTAAAATTTATTAGTCATCGATTGTCAGCAGCTGCCAGCCTGATATCTCAGCATTGAGGTGACTATTTCCAGGAGAGTGGAGAAAAGGAAAGCAGTTGCCAATTATGACCACTAAATGAGGATTACATATACTGTAGTGTGGTTTCCTTTTCCCCATTCCCCACGTACTGTATTCCTTTTAAATAAACAAAAGGAATGTGAATGAACAGGGTTGTAAAAAATTAAGAGAGTTTGTCAATAACTATTTCAATTTTCTGTGAGTCTCAGTTTCTGTTTTGCATGGACTTAATCATTAAAACTTGGATTACAGTTACTCTTAGAATCCTAAGTTTTTTTCCTAAGCCTCTTCCTGATGATCTCATTAACATGCATCTCTTCAGTTTTTGAATTGGGGTTTTTAAAAACTCCACATATAATGGAAAAATATGAGAGCGCAAAATCTAAAAAGTGTTTATTTGATAAATGGAAGATTAGAACAAGCATTCAAGTCTATGACATTCCAGATGTTGGTTAAGCTCCTAGAAATCCCCACCAACATGGCCAACAATAAGGGGTAGAAGAAGCCCTCATCTCTGGGCTAATGATCAAATCCTGAATGAAGAAATCAAAATGTGTATGTGTGTGTTTAAAAAATATTAACCGTTTCTTCTATTTTTGTTTTTGTTTTCATGCAAGATGGAAGTTAAAGTGCTGATGGCCAAATTTCTGCAGAGATTTGAATTTGAGCTGGCTCCACCGCAGAGCTTTAAAATTCTAGATATGGGAACCTTGAGGCCACTTGATGGTGTAACATGCAGACTGAAACCACGGCATCAATTTAATTTTAAAAAAGAGGAAATGTGATCATTTGGGCTTTTATCTTTTAAACTGAACCAGGGTGTATTAAAGGGCATTTCAAGCAGCAGTTGGAAATCTAGTTATGACATTTACACTCAGGTTCACCTGACTACTTTAGATTCTAAAGTAGTTGATTCTCTGTAGCTTGATCAATTATCTGATCCTGTCATTGCATTGCTGCTGTTTCAGTTGCTCTATTCCCATGGGACAAATGCACAAGACTGCCTAAAAGCAAGAGACTAGACAAATGGATGCTTAGAATTAGACTTGGAAAGTAGTTTGGACATCATCTAGACCAAGGGTGTCAAACTCACGGACTGCAGGCTGGATGCGTCACAAACTGGCCATGCCCACCCCTGGTTTAACGAAGGGAGAAAAATTTGTGATATGTCATGTGATGACGTGTCATTGTGAGTTTGACACCCCTGATCTAGACTAATAACTTGCTTAGTACAAAAATCTACTGCAGTATCAATAATAGATGATCATGCCTTTGGCAATGAACTTACCCTTCATGTGGCAGTGTGTTCCTAGAACTGATGTCTCATAGTGTGTTTATCATACTTGGAAATGCCCAATAGGCAAGGAAAGTGGCAACACTTGGGAAAATTTCTTAGATTTGTATCTCATCTTTATTTTGTACAAATCAAGGCTATGTGCATAATGCTTCGTTCTCCTACTTTCCCCACAATCTGTGATGGGATAAATTGTAATTAGCTTTGCTGGGTAGAATTTCTGTAATTAAGAGGAATGTCCTATTGGCCAGATCTCTCTAAATATATTTCATCACCATCACTACTGCCTAACTTGAATACTTGAATGAAAAACAACTGTTAAAAATGTGAACACAAAATATATATTTCTACCAAACTGAATTTTCAGGGTTCAGACAAGTTGCTGAAATTGGAAGAATGAAACATGGAGATATTTCTATTTGAGTTCTGTGGAATATGCATTGGGGTATATTATACATCTAGGAAATACGATATGACAGAAGTGACTGCTTAAATCACTACACCATGAATATTTCCCCAATGTTATTAAGGCTTTTAATTGCTCTTTTATTGTTCTTTTGTCCACATCACAATTAACGCATCATTTCTTAGATTTCAGATTTAATAGTTGCATAAATGATGTAAGGGTTTTTATTATATGATTGCTTTCTGATATTTATTCCTTAATATGTATTGTGTTTCTCCGAAAACACGACCCACCCCAATAATAAGCCTAACCCTAATTTTTGGAGGGTGGGTCTAATATTACTCCTACTCCGAAAATAAACCCAGGGTGAAAATAAGCCTAGGTGTGGCCAGCACGAGTGGCGGCGCGGGCACAGGCTGGGGAATTGTCCAGCTACAGCTGCAGCCCACTGGCCCTTTTGCCCTTCTTTTGCCCTTCTCCTTCTAAGTGCAATGGTTCTGCTTGTTGGGCCACTTCTCCAAAGCTGGCAGCTCTGCAGCCAGCTGCTTTGCTTTTTCCCTCTTTGGGAGGCTTGCGGGAAGCTTTTTGGTGAACGGAGGAAAATGGCGAGGGGGATTTTCCTGCCTGTCATTCATTCCTCAAGCTCAGCAAGACCAAGGGAAGGATGGCAGGCAGGAAAATTCCCCCTCCCCATTTTCCTCCCATTCACCAAAAAGCCTCCATTCAGAACTTTTCAACAATTGCAGTCTCAGCAACATTTGTCCCGAACATTGCCAGCCAAAATGGAGCTTCTGTGTGGTAGATCCATCCCTCTTTAAGCCTCCAAAAGCCTCACCTGGCACATTGTAGGCCAAAATGGAGCTTCATGCTCCCCACAATTGCTTTCCACCCCCCACCAAACCTGCCACAGCAGATCACTTACATTGTGAAAATCTAGCAAGCAGTCTTCTGTCTAACTCCCAGCCACGTGCACCCCTCTGCAGTTACGTTTGGGACTTCACAGGCCTTGCCCAGCAAGTTGCTGGCCAAAATGGAGCTTTTAAGGAGCGGATCTGACCTCCTAATGTTGTTTGGCCCTCCACAGCCTCACTGCAGACTAAAAGGGAGCTTCCAGGTAGTAGATCCGGCCCTCTGCGGCCTTCCCTGGCCCACTGCGGGCTGAAATGGAGCTTCTGGTGGCCACTTCCAACCCCCAGAAGCACCATATCAGCCTGCAATGCACCAGGGGAGGAGGGTTTCAACTAAAAAACAGCCCTTTCTCTTACCCATCATCCCCATCTCCCAAAGACATAAGGATGCTTAGCTGCATTCTCCCCACCAGATGAAGCTGGGCGAAAAACTTATCCTTCCATGCCACCACCGCATCAGACTAAGCTGACACCAGGTTTGTCTCTTGTACCACAAACACATTTGAAAACTCATTCACATACACCCGAGAACTCTGCAGGCTACATCCACTCTGAGATGGTCCACACTGTCCATCTGCACTCTCAGTCACCCTCCATTCACAATCGTGCTCCGGCTTCCAGTCACAGATTTCCACACAGCGTTCCTTGCTAGTTCTATCTTCCGGACATCAACCTGCTTCAGTCCGTAGAGATCAGAGGACTACATGCTGCAAAAGAGCTGTCCCAATCAGCAAGTCCTACTCTCTGAATAGAAAGGACATTAAGGATGGAGATGGTACCAAGACTGGTTTGGTTAGTGCTGTATGGAAAGTGGCTTTTAATTCTCTAAGCTCTCAGTGGCCCCAAGCAGACACAATCATGTAATGAAGGGAAACAGATAGTGGTCTGTCCATGGAGTTTGGCTTTATAACCAGATAAGTCTAGGCAGCAGGCTGTGTTTCTCTTTTCTAAAGTTGTTCCATGGCCACTCTCCGTGGGTGATTGGGGGTGGAACTGGAAACAATTCCAAGGGCCTTTTGGATGGGTTTTAATCTGCGGCCCTGATCTTTAGGAGCAGAATTACCCTTACGGTGAAAGATGGAGGATAAAAGAATAAAAGCAAGTGAAGGAAAAGGGATGCACTTGAGCGATCCTTCACTGCAGGAAATTTGCTAGCTGAACCTTGCAAAAACTTCCTCAGCCTATGGAGCATATTCATAGTAGGGCCTGCTTCCTCTGGGGGATTGGCCAAATATCCCCATCTTAGGAGAAATAGTCCCTTCCCCTTCTAAGGAAATACAAAGGTCCAGTTTCATTTATCCTAATTCTGTCCCTAAGAACTTTGCTCAACCTTGTGAGATTATTGAAGGCCCCAGACTTTCTGCTGAGGTAAGAATGGGCTGGGAAACATCGCTCAGATGTCATTAAACGGAGGCTAATGTCTGAAAACTGCAAGGCTAATCCAAGACTAAGGAGGAGCTACTTCCCACAGGCAATACGGATCCTAAACCAAACCACAACAAACCCAGGATTATAAAGTATTCTTATAATCTATCTCAACCACTCCCTAACTTATTCTCCCTTCCTGTCTATACTATTCTTTTGCCCTTCTACCTACGGTCGTGAGTGGTCGCATACACATTTCACTGCATTTTGTATCATGTATGACTGCACGTGATAAATAAAATTTGATTTTATTTGATTGGTGGTCCTTTCATGCTTCCCAAAAATAAATCAGTGATGAAAGTGGATACAATTCAGAAGGACACTGGAACAAAGAAGAAAAGTGCTTTCCAAGACTAATTTCAGAGACAAAGCTCTATCTAGAGGTTAAGTTTCGGTATCACCTTCCTGACCCACCAGTCAATCAATGAAATGGCTGTATGCAGGCTGCCATCCCAGGGACTGTGGAAGGCCAACTGTATTCCTTCTTCCTTCCAGGACATAATGGCATTTTCCCTAACTCAGTGGGGGAATAATTCCATACACTTCTTTGCAACCTTTCAAGACAATTGAAACTACAGCAGACTATCAAACCAGAGCACATAAAAAGGCAGATAACTATTATCAAGACTATTTCCCAGAGACATGCTGAAAAAAGGAAAACCAAACTACTCAAACTAAATGCCATATAAAGAGGCACCAGATCCCAATGGCTGGTTAACGTGTCCATCTGCCCAGTACTGCAGAACACAATTTTCTATAGCAAGGCTTCAACTACAAGACAGATGATGTCAATCAATTAGAATTCTTTGCAGATTAAGAGCATTTAAAACAATAGGACTTCTCTCAGAAGTATATCTATATCCCTGTTTATTGATGTAAACTGGCTAATAAGTGGTTCGGCAAATGACAGTGAGAATAGGGTGACCATATTTGATTTCCAAAAAAGAGGATGGGGGGGCAGCGGTGGCGGGGGGCGTTTTTCTCCCTCCTCAGCCGCTTTTAAAAGACGCGCGGACTTCAACTCCCACAATGCAGTGGATTCGCTGGGC
>JAEANM010017761.1:0-12855 GCA_017656035.1 Myanophis thanlyinensis | reverse complement strand
CACACACAGAGAGAGAGAGATCCTCTGGTAATGTGTCCTAAATTTGAAAGTAAAACATAGACAATTCATTTCATCCCAATATTTTTCTCAAACCATTTATAGTTTACACTATGGAAGCGAAGGCTGGGCTTAATCCATATACTGCTAATTTCAATCAAATTGTATCAACCTAATCTATTAATTGTATGAAATGTAAAAGGCAACTTTTTTTTTTAGGAAAGGGGGAAAAATGAATCCAAATGAAGGAATGCTATTTTTAAGACTAATTTATAATCCATCAAACTTTCTGAAATTGTAGGTGGTATTTTTCCAATCAAAGAAGTAAGAAAGCTAATTTGAGGAAATTGGGAGAAGATACAGTTAAGTATTATTAACATTATTAAGTATAAATTGTTCAAAATGTTTTAAAAACTGAGTAAAGATGTTGGGTTGCTGGGTTTTTTTTCTCTCCTTGAAAGAAGAAGTGAATCTCTCTCTTACTCCCCCCCTTCTCTTTTCCATCTCTCTTTTTTTTCCCTTCTTCCCCGACCTAATAGAGTTTCAGATTTGTGAAGGGGCGGATCGATACATGTCATCTATTAAAGTTAAGTTTTAATCGAACAATATGAGGATCAGAGCGGGTCGGGAAAGAGATTTGAAGTCGGTACCTGCAAGCTGCGGGAAGGAGATACGCGGGAGTCGGTAATAGGATATCGATCAAGGGGGAGCGAAGGCATCCTCTCGTGGGTGGAGACCGCAGGAACAATTATCTGGCTTGTCCTTTGCGTCCCGATGCCAATCAGGCTCCGAGAGCCGCTTTTGCCTACCAGCCAAGGGGGGTGGGTGGCTCTGAGGCCCTCAGCTTTCGCCAAACGGTTTGCTGCTCGCCCTTCTCCCGCGGTTCCTTAAAGGCCGGGCCCGGGCTGGGTTGCGTTTCCCGAAATGACAGCAAAGGGCTTTGCTTCGCCAGGCGGGGCGAGAGCCCTTATTAGCAGCAACCCCTCTCAGCAAAGCACAATATATATATATTATATAAAGCATTTGTATTTATTTTATTTTTTATTTTATATTATATTTGTATATGGAGCTGATTTTCCACGCCACTTTGAATCTCGGGATCTCCTTTCAGCTAAAGCTAAACTGGTGAGCAACATTTAAACATTTTATTAAAAGAAGAGAGCCATTGAGATCGATCGACCGGTTATTTAATTTGTTACAAGGGGTCTTTCTCTCTCCTGCGGCCCCCCCCACTTAAAGTTTGGCCACTGGCCGTGGGAGGACATCCACAGCGCTTTTAAAAAGTCTCCTCTCCGGGATTACCGCGTGGTGTGCTGTCCCGCTTATCTCTCTCGCCCCGCCCCCACCTTTTCTTAACTTTTTCAAACCCCCCGCTTCTTTACGGAAAATAGCAAGTGGGTCACTGGCGTACTTCTGCCTCCAACCGGGCGGCCTCCGGATAGGCGCACGGTTTCAGTTCCTATCACCACCACCCCCGCCCCCCCCCCCACCCAGTCAACTCTGCTGGCTGCGGAGATGGGGTTTGTAGTCCGAGGCCGCCAGGTTGGGGGAAGGCGGCGGTCTAATCCGAAACACAGAATACGCAAAGCGACCTGCCGGTTCCAAAGTGCGGCTTAGAAGGGACGAGGCGGCTGCCTGCGCTCCTCCAGCATCTCCAGCAGACGGCCGCCTCGCATCCCCCCCCATTCCCCCCCCCCCGTGGCCGCAGCTGCCATCGTGGGGTCCCGCTGTCAGGAAGCGATCGCGGGAGGCGGGCGACAGTCCCTTAACAGCTGTGGGACACGAAAGGTTTCGTCCTTTGGGCGGGGGGGGGGCGCTGGGGGTCTGGCCAGCCTCTGTGGCCTTTGCTAGGGCGCCTTGGGAAGCTGCCGGCCTTGGATGGTCAATGGACCTTTGGAAGAAGCCCCGTTTAAGGCTTGCCTGGGACGAAAAAACTCGGGAAGGGAAAGGGGAAGGGGGAAAGGGAAAGGGACAGGAATGGAATGGAAAGGAAGGGAGGGGAAAGGGATGGGACAGGGAAGGGAATAAAGAAATGAAATAAAGAGATGTAATGGGAAGGGAAGAGAAGGGAAGGGAAGGAGCCAGGGATCTCATTGAAACAGAGGAGCGCGGCTCCTACCCTGCGAAGCCTCGACCTTGCTCCTTCGGCGCTCCGATTCCAGTTCAACTCTTCCCAAACTTTTTCCTCGGTCTCCCCGCGCCAGCGGCTCCTTCTCCCGTGCCCCAGCCGCCGAAGGGCTTTTCCTGTTGAATTTCTGCGGGTCCAGGATGTCGAGGATGGAGAAGGAGATTTTGGAAGGGAGAGGGGCCCCTTTGGCCCCGCTCTCCGGACAGTCCGGCATTCCCCTTCCGAGCACCGAGGAAGTCTGCGGTGGCCCGGGACGCACGGCTGGATTCCGGGGAGGAGGCTGGCCATAAGAGGCGGGGGTCGCCTTCGGGCGAGGCGCGAGTCAGCCTGGACTTGGAAGATGCTCGTCTAAGGAAGAAGGGGAGTCTCTGTTGGGGGGGGGCGGGAGAGGAGGAGGAGGGTCGGAGGAGGAGGGTCCATCCTGGACAAGGGAACGGGGCTGCGATTGGAGGGAGGAGGCTGTCTGCTGAACCGCGTCGTTAATAGTAGTAGGGAGGTATTGTGGTTATTATATTTTGCTCGTCTTGTTCAACCTCGTGGAGAAAAGCACGCCGGTTATTGGGGGCAGATTGCAGCTACTGCTCCCTCGCTCCGTGAAATGATAACAGAAAGTATTTCCTATAAATTATGGTGCAATTCTCAACGGGAACTAAATCCAGCAAGGTTTATTCTCAGGTAGATTATATACAATTCCAGTCCAGCCCAAATCATTGTTCTCCCCAAGAGTCTTTGATCTCTTTCTCTAGGTCTAAGATAAAGCAGGAGTGATGGAGAATTCTAACCTGATCTAAGTACCCTTGAGTTGTGAACAAAAGACAAACCCTTTGAGTCACTTGGTTTCTAAGAATTTCACAGCTGTAGGCAGAATTTAACCTGTAAAATGGGCAAGAAAAAAATGCTATGGGGGCTAAAAATGGATGCTACATGAAAACTTTTAGGCTGATGATTTGGGGGTACCTAGGTGCACCTAGCATCATGATTTTTATGTGAATTCACTTAATTGTGAGACGAAACAAATAAATGCATAATCTGTCTCTCCAGTTATTCAGATTATTATGTATCCAGAAGCTGTAATGTTATGCTCCTGTGGGAGCAAGCCCAGCTGAAATAGAGAGCAGGCATTTCTCGGAAGACATACAGGTGGTGTGCATTCTCAGTCCCACTGAAATCTTCCCTTGTTCCAAAATTAACATGCAGAAGTTCAAACTGTAAGCCCTCGGATGCTTCCAGGTAAGATTTTTTTCATGCTTTATCTTGTTCACAAAGGTCCAGGTGTTTCTCTCTTTTTCCCCCCTCACCAGTTTTTCTTCTTAATAAAAGAGAGAGAGAGAGAGAGAGAAATTCATTCGTTTGCATGTTACAGTAAGTCATGATGTAATTTTTTTTGTTGGGCAATTAGCATGATGCATTCAGGTAGACAAATTACTAAATTTAAAGTTTAGGGCAGTATTTTTCAACCTTACCAACTTTAAGATGTGTGGACTTCAATTCCCAGAATTCTCCAGTCAGCCATGCTGACCAGAGGGTTCTGGGAGTTGAAGTTCACAAATCTTAAAGTTTCCAAGGCTGAGTAACAGACAATGTGTGAATCCAGCCAATTGCTACCATCATTTCCTTAGTAGCATTGGAACTTTGGGGGGAAAGCACCAATGTTTTCCCACAGATAAGAGAATTATAGCCATTCTTTTTCTCAGGACTGATGCCAATAAGTTTGGTACACTAAACTATTTCAAAATATTTTTAAAAAACTTAAGCAGTTTTTAAGGTAAACAGCGTGTCATAGGTTAATACAGATTTTAATTAGGCAACACACCGGAAAAATCTAAGCTATATAATTTTTAAAGGGCCTCTGCCAGTGAGTGGTTTGAGTCTCTAAATTGATTTTTTTCAAAGGGATGGTAAAATTACCTGCACACTGAAAGCTTATAACAAGATTTCTTTTTAAAAATATTGCACTACACATCTGTGAATATCAGAGGTGAAATTCAGCAGGTAAATTTTCTAAGCAGTTCGGAGAACCGGTTGTTAGAAGAAATCTCCTTTGGTTTCTTTTTCACTTTACAGGGTTAATCCTGTAAGGAAGGCAGGAATAAAACATTCTGGTGTTGTTTTTAGCCTAATCTTTATTGTCCTGCTTACAGAAACTGCCCACCCAGTCACATGACACCCCCCCCCCCAGCCACGCCCAAGCCATGCCCAAAGAACCATTAGTAAAAATAATTGAATTCTACCACTGGTGAATATACATACATTGAAAATGGTTTGTCAGTTTCAGGTGAATGTTGGGTCTGCTTCCACTATAAAGTTTGAAGTGATGTGAGGTCAGGGAAAAAATGGTCTATTTGTGGCTTGTGCCTAAATAGGGCTGTCAAATATACACATGGATATGAGGCCTCTATGATGTTTCTATAGCCAAAGAATAGTCTAACATAACTTAATTCTGGAAAACTGTTTCCTATACTAGATGTCCATGCTTAAATTATCTTGCAGGGCATTTCATAAAGGTTCTTTTTTAAATCACATTTAAACCAGTGCCAGTATTCACAGCCTACGTTAGGAGGAATGAAGAACCTGTGGTCCTTTAGAGAAGTGCATATCCTACACATCTCTACACATCTATGAAGTAAATCCCAGAAAAAATTAGTGTCTCACTAAATTCTAGAATAAATGTGTATATTGCAGCAAAATTATCGTTTTCTGTGGCAAAAGCATTTATAGTCCCTGATTTATTTTTATAGAATAGTTCACTATTTTTAATCACTGCACAAAAGAGATGGGCAACCTGCAACAACTAAATTTTTTACAACTCTTGAATACCTGCACTCTCTGAGAATATTATGAAATTACAGTTTTCTATCATTTTGAGGCAGGAAATATATTCACACTAATTGTAGCCTAAGACAAGAGCTTTTTTGAAAAAGAAAAAAAAAGAAAGGACTGATTCTTCTTAAAAGACAAATACATATACAAGATTGTGAGTTATCCCTTCACATCCCCTAACCTCCCATCTATCCCTCCAGTGGAAAAAGAAAGATTAACACAAATTTTAGAGTAAATTCATCTTTAATGGGTTCAAAGATTCAGAATTATAATAATTAAAATTCAGTGCAAGGCATGTATGTATTTTGATTTGAAAGGCAAAAAAAAAAGGAATTTCTAACTAGTTCTTGAAAAGAGAGCTACTTTTTAGACCATATTGGCTCCCATTATTGCTCAATTATTTATGATTCCTGGATGAAAGGAAATTCTCTTTTCACATACTTGTTGAAAAGGAAAGTGAAGAAGTTGGCCATTATTCCACATAGTAAATCAGTGTTTTTCAGTCATTCATTCCATGTTAATTGATGCTGAGTTTAATGGAGCTGAAGTTGAAATTAAGGACATATTCTACTATTGATAGTAAACATTTATTTAGAGTCAGTCTTCCTCTTGGTTTTCCAAAAGATTACAGGCCTACCTCTTGTCTATCAATCTGTTTACAATAAAAAAGAGAACACATTTCAAAAGTGTGTAGAACAGCTTTGGCAGTAATTTTTTTTTTCTTTGCAAATGCAGATGAGAACTGTAGTTGGGAAACCTTGGTGGGCTGAGACATTCAGAATTTGAAAGAAAAAAAGGAATTTCAAAGCACTTCTCTGATCTAGGGAAACAACTAAGGCGCATGAAAATGTCTTGTATCATCTCTACCCACCCACATCTCCCATTACAATGCAGTGTCATAATGTGGTACTGGCAGCTCATGCTCTTATCATTTTTCAAAACGTAAATATTTCATCCAAAAATTGCATTGGGAGGCCAATATCTTTTTTTCTTTCCTTCACCAAGGGACAATAAAGCAGTCATTAGCATTGTTAACAGGTATAGAAAAATACTAAAGTTGAGGTTTAGGTCTGTCAGTCCCCAGCTGATGAGCCATTAAAAAGAAGATACTCCTTTAGTTCCTACCCTCCTCAAACTGTAACATAGTTTGTTGGTTCTGGCATTGTATAATGTGTGAATACAGCTAAATTCCTCTCCTTTCTTACTCTGGATCTTTTCCAAACACTCTTATGTTTGGAAATAATGTTTTATTTAGGACATTTTGTCCCATTATTAGAGCATGGCAAGTATTTACAGAAGCAGGACTAACTTGTGGGTATTGAAGAAACATTCTGCAGATCTTGAGTTTAGCTAAATGTGATCCTTTATAGTCATGCGGCTTTGATTATAATTGATAAATGTTCTGAATGTTCCCATTATTTTTCAGTGTAGCGGTTGTATTTTATAACATCCTCTGCAATTACAAGTTGTAGAAATTTTACAACGCACATTCTTGTCCAAAGCATAAAATTATCACTGATAGGTTTGCTGAAAATGTAGAACACACATACATACACAAAAACCCTCAGTGTGCTGAATAGTATGTTGTGAATCTTATTACATATTTTTGACACTTTAGGGAAGATTGCAAATATGAGAAGCAAAACTCTAATAAATTTAGCAGATGTTGATGGGAAGAGGACAGGAGCAGCTGGCCTCTCAAAAGAGTATGCCACAATCATTCCTATTATTATGTAAATTATACAAATACCCCCTACATATTCTGATGTTTTACTTTCAAAGAAACTAGCCTTTGGTCCCCATAAGATAGGGATGGGAAAACATCAGCTTTTGGTATCTCCTTTGTTTAAAAAAAAAGAAAGATAAAATCCATTGAGTGGAGCAGGGATCACGTTTTTAAAACTTTGACCCCAAGAATTTCTTTGACTATTAGTACTAACCTGAAATCACAGTCCTTCCATATGAAAAACTGTTCCTGAAAACATCCAGAAATCAGTTGCTAAGTTCTGTAATCACTGCTACAATGCATATATTACGTGTTGCTGCATTAAATCCATTAGGATCAAATTTGAAACAAGGTGTGAATCTAATAAAAATAACTCTTATTTAACAAACAATGAATGGAATGAATCAGCTAATATGAAATGTGTATTTACCATCATCTGACCTCTGCCAATAGTATTTATTCGGTAAGCCCTGATTCAGCACACTGGATTAGTACATCTCTCATTTTTAAATTTCAGATTGGTTCTGTGTATGCTTATATATTTCTAAGACCACTGAAATTAATGTTCCAAGAAGGTTGCCTAATTATTATCTCAATGTTAGTGGTGTACGATGAAATAATTTTGCTTAAAAAATAAATTGTACTTAATTTCAAGAGGTAGGAATTTTATTTATCTTGGAAAATCTAAATAGTCACTATCACTACTCACTCACAGCAACTCTAGGCAGCTTACAAAAAATAAAAACACAATGTAGAAGGAATAAAAATAATAAAACATAGAAATAATAAAATAATTCCCTCCCCTCGGCGATAACACACATTCATACCAGCCATGCAATGGGCTCCATCCCACTCTGGCTTCTCCAGGCCCACTGGCAAAACCACATCTTCAGGACCTTCTGAAAGAGTGTCAGAGTTGGGGGCCAGTCTAATTTCTGGAGGAATGACATTCCAGAGTGAGGGAGCCACCACAGAAAAGGCCCTTCTTCTGGGCCCTGCAAAATGTACCTCCCTAGAAGGGATCTGCAACATTCCTTGCCTCCCTGCTCTAGTGGGTTGGGTGTGCACACTGAGGGCTGTACAAAACCATGTGGGCTGCTGCATTTTGAATCAACTGGAGCTTCCAGGCGCTTTTCAAGGGGTAGCCCCATGTAGAGCACGTTGCAATAGTCTAGGAAATGCTTTCCCACTGAAGATCAAGAATTTCAACTGATTTCTTTGCTGTTACATGAATATTATTACTGATGCAACCATTTCATTTTGTTTACTTTATCATACTTTTTTTACTCAGCGGCATCTGTAAGAGGAAGTGATGTATTCAAACAAAGGGCAGAGTTTTGATTGTGCACATGTAACTACCATCTTGTCTTTTTGGACTATCTACAGAACCCCTTTACTTACAGCTATATGTTTACACCAGTGGTGGAATTCAATTTTCTTTACTACCGGTTCTGTGGGCGTGGCTTGGTGGCTGGGTAGTCATGTGATTTGATGGTCAGTTTCTGTAAAGAGGGCAATAAATATTAGGCTAGAAATGTTTTTTCCTGCCTTCCTTACAGGATTAACCCTGTAAAGTAGAAAAAAAACAAAAGATTTCTTCTAATAACCAATTCTCCGAACTGCTTAGAAAATTTACTACCAGTTCTAGCGAACCTGCTAGAACCTGCTGAATTTCACCTCTGGTTTACACTATCAAGAGGCATATTTTAGATTATACTATTAATACTGAAAGTGCCAAAACTGACATATGTTTTTATTTGTTCCAATCTTGTAAGAATAACAATTTAATGCTTTATTTTTTTTGCAAATTTTTATGTTTTGTAAATCCTTGATGTATTTTCCCCTCTTTTTCTAAACTTCCTTTTTTGTTTAGCTCCTTGTAATGCAACCTTTAGAAAGAGATGTAAAGTAATGAACAATAGTCCTTATTTGCTATTCCCTACAACAGGCACAAAAAAATGCAGGGGGAATGCATGATGTACGGTATATTGTAAAACAGAAATAAAGGCAAATAACTGAAATGAAAGATGAACAGGGCAGGGGAAAAAAACCAGCCTAAGAAAGATATACTCTATACCTCACTGGGGACTAGGTAAAATAATGATTTACTGATGAATGATTTCAGGAGATGACATAAATATTGTCTGTATGGGAATAATCACATGAGCCATTATTTATCTGGCAATACATCTTAATCTTTTCCCTGAGATAGATTCTACCAGTATTACTCATTTTAAGAAGTGCCTTACATGACAGAAGATCCCATTGAAATGAATTATAGTATTGCTAGGGACACAAATAGGTATGCTTTTATTATGACAAGATCTAGAGATAAAAGCTGTACATATTTAGCTTTAATTAATTAATTAATTGAGCCATTTTGATTAAGCTTATCTAGAATTACAGAGGAAATATATATTTATGGATACTTTCTGGAAAAAAGTGAAAAAAAATCTAACTTTGTCACACAAGGTGAACATTTTAGAAGATTGGTCTAAATAAGAATAATAATCACAAAATCTAGATAACACAGGTTCAAAAATCTATACAAAACCTATCTATACAATTTTACGAGTCCATAAAATGTCAGGCACCAAATATGACTGATTGTTTTGCAAATGAACTACATCTTTGTATTTTAGAATATTTCTACAACATCATGTTCATTTAAAAATAACAAGATACATAATTTATCTGGATTCTCCTTTATTTCATAATTCTACCTATTCTCTTAGATATATTATCCTGATAAAGAAAAGTATGGCCATATGTTCCTCCCAGAATATGTTCCAGTGAATATATGAAAGTTATTGATTAGTTTTTAATATAAAACTAATTAGTATAATCCATGGAATTTTTGCAGTGCTGATTTTGGGCTAAAGGCTTCATAAAATATAGTCAAGACACCAGCATGCAGGCACACATTGGCAAACCGTGGGCTGTTTTGTTTTTCAGCTCAGGCAGACATTAAGATTCTGTTGGAGTACTCTTTAAATTGCTTTGAAGCTAGGTAGGTGTCAACCCTGACCTGTCCCGATGGCAAGTGATGGCTCTTACAAGCTCTGGATCAATATTCATAGCGGGTGTCCTGAACTGATAACACTATCCAAGACAATATCCCATATCAGTGTGGACAGCTGAGATATTGTACCATTAGTGGTGTTGTTTTAAATAACCTGATCCATTTCACAGTCTATATAATGAATTTTACCATTTAGATACTATCTTTAAAAAGAAGTGACTTGGAGCACTGAACAAATCAATGATTCAAAGACTCCATGGCTTTTCTTAAAGCAGACTATAATTCCAACACTACCTCTTATATATTTTTGAATTGCAGCATGATAGCAATTGCAGTAGTAATAAATGAAGCTCTGCACTTTACCAACAGTGAAAAAAATCCCCATTATCATCTAAGTTTGAACATACATGATTAAATATCTCTTGTAGCTGTTCAAGATATGGCTCACTCTGCTTTTGTTCTTTCAGTGACAAATTAATTACGTATTAAGTTATTTGTATAAAGGGAGGTAAGTATCAAATGAGAAAATCCACCTGTAGCCTAATTAAGACCACCATCCTATGCATAGTTATGACAGAGGTTACTTCAAGGGTTACACATGGGTTTGATTAATTTTGTCTATATTCCTTCTTATACTTAACTTTGATTAAGTGGCATAGGAACCTAGCCAAAGTTTAGAATACTGCAAACATGTTTTGACTTAGCCAATGTAGTTTTCTAAACTATGATTAATGGCTCAAGATTTTTATGATTCAATAAATCATTGTTAATACTTGCTTAGCATGATCCATAACCTAATGATGTTGTATGAAACAGACATAAAGTTACTGACACTTAAGGCAGGACAGGTTTAGAAAGTGTTATTTCTCACCTTTGCTAGCCCAGCAGGTAAGACAGAACAGTTAGTTGTGAGTTATGGACCAGTCTTAAATTAGGCACAAACCAGATTTGCATATTACACAAGCCATTCTGTAAACTTGTCTATGGAGATTCTCAGTCATCCAGGTCATGATTGTCCCAAAGGTGTTTTTTTCAGGAGGCAACTGGACTTTTCTTGACATGATAATGAGGAGGAAGAATAAATCCTTCCATTTCCCTGTCAGAGCTGAGGAAGCTTCTCGAATGAGAAGCGAAACGTCTTCAAAAGAAAAAATAAAGTCCAGTTGCCTCCTGAAAAAAGCACCTTTGGGACATTTGCTGGTTTGTTTCTGCTTTTCTTGGGTGGGCAGGAAGGGGCGCCGGAGGAGCCCAGAGAAGGCAACCGTGCCGCTACCGCTCCAGCCAAGGCTTTGGCTCGTTTGTGAACGTCCGACGGGATGAAGCCGTTGCAGCTTTTGCGGGAAGAAGCCCCGCATCTGGGACAGATCCCCGCCCTCTCCTTTGCAGCGGTACCGAAGAAGTGGAAAGGAGCATCTCCGGGGCTCAGAAAAGGAGATCTGAGCTGTCCGGAGAAGCGAAGAAGAGGGAGACCTCTCATAAAAGCGCATTACCGACCCTCGTCCACAGAACCCGGGGTGCCAATAGAGCGAGCGGCCCCTCATTTCACGTCGTAGGACAGGGGTGGGGAACCTTGGCTCCTTCATGACTCGTGGACTTCAACTCCCAGAATTCCTGATCCAGTCCGTGAGTCATGAAAGAGCCATGGTTCCCCACCCCTGTCGTACGACTACCGAGAAGCTACCCACTGCTACAACACAGTACATTTAAGTTTTGCCGGCGTTGGAACCTGAGGTACCGCCCCGGCCTGAGCGACAACTACATTTCCCAGGAGCCTTTGCAGCCAGGAAGAACGGGCGGGCGGGTGTGTTTGTCTCGGCAAGCAGGCTCTAGCTGAGCGGGGGGCGGGGCTTATCCGGTATGGCTGATGGGGGTGCAGTCTTAGCGGGCGCAGAGGGAGTGCTCTTAGATATTAGCGGGGTGCTTTATGACAGCGGAGGCGACGGAGGGGGAGTCCCCATTCCTGGATCTAGAGAAGCGGTGAAAAAGTAAGTGGGAGCCCTGCCAGCCAATGGCTACGAGGCTTTTTGTGGTGCAAAGCAACAACTCCTTCCCGGCTGGTGGTACCTCTCTCTGCCGGCTTGGGTGGACTTCTTGGCAGAAGTCCGCTCTTCAAGACAGGGCGTGTGCGGGGTTTCTGCACAAACCCATGCATTGCAACCAATGGCAGATGCCGGTCTGTTGCTATAAGTCAGTAAACGGGGGGTTATTATGCTTCAGCCAATTCAGATTCGCATTATTGGCGCCAAGCTGCCACATCGTGGACTCCAAACTACATGAGGATGTCTCACTGGAGAATTCCTGGAGAACCTCAGTCACCCAGGTCATAGTTGTCCCAAAGGTGCGCTTCCCATTCCCCCCCCCCCCCACCAAGAGGCAACTGGACTTTCTGGTTTTTCTTTGAAGACGTTTCGCTTCTCATCCAAGAAGCTTTTTCAGCTTCTTCCTGGATGAGCTGAAGAAGCTTCTTGGATGAGAAGTGAAACGTCTTCAAAGAAAAAACAAAAAGTCCAGTTGCCTCTTGGGGAAAAAAAACATATTTTGGCCATATGTGAGGATAATTTACATAGCACTCTAAACCTAGTCTTCTCCATAGTGTGCTGTGGGAATACAGTTTTTTAATCCCCCTGCAATTAAGCCTTCCTTGTGTTATCCCAAAGTATATCCCAAAATCCCTTGTGTTTTTTCAAGAGGCAACTGGACTTTCCTTGTTTTTTTCTTTTGAAGACGTTTTGCTTCTCATCCAAGAAGCTTCTTCAGCTCTGACTTCTCTCCACTATTGTGTTAGAGCTGAAGAAGCTTCTTGGATGAGAAGCGAAATGTCTTCAAAAGAAAAAACAAGAAAGTCCAGCTGCCTCCTGAAAAAAGCATCTTTGGGACAACCATGAGTTGGATGACTGAGAATCTCTACAGACTTCCTTGTGTTAGTTGATACTTGACAGAATGATAGTTAACTATGATTTTATGGAGTGCTTTTATTAATCCGATTTATATCCTGGTGCAAGCAAAGCAGATTCCTTGGTGGCTCACTGTAACAAGCAAAACATAATACCATAATACCCTGCCCCAACAAATGATAATTACATTAAAAAAATAGTCTGGAATCCTGCACATGCTGTTTTGGGAATACCTCTAGTTCCTTTCATTGGGAACTTACTTTGCTCT
>JAEANM010017760.1:0-12855 GCA_017656035.1 Myanophis thanlyinensis | reverse complement strand
GCTTTTGCTGGCTGAGGGATTCTGGGAGTTGAAGTCCACAAGTCACAAAATGGCCAAGTTTGCCCACCCCTGAGCTAAGGCATTGCTATTCATTACTATACCATTGCTATTGGGAACATCCATTCACAAACTTGAAGCAAACAGCCTGGTCAGCTTCAGCATGTTATCACAGCCCCAGCAGGTGCTCGTCAAGGTTCCGCTCCAATGTGCCCACCACCGGTCAGCTGAGTGACAGCTGAATTCCGGCCTCCCATAGCCCTAATGGCCAGCAGGCTGACCAACCAGAAACTCTACCACTGTTGCCTCCTCCAAGTCTGCTGCCTCCACCAGGGAACGCTGAAGCCTTCGCTGGAACAGTGGAGAATGGCGGCAACTATCCCCTCTGCCTGGAATAGCTGATTGGCAGTATTCCGGGAGGCCGAGCCAATCACCCAGCAGCTGTTCCAGGCAGTGAGGATCACTGATGCCATTTGCCACTGCTCCAGCAAAGGCTCCAGTTTCCTGGCAGAGGCACAAGACACAGAGGAGGTGATGTACCTGGGGGGAGGCGGTGTTCTGTCCTAGGCCTCCCAAGACGAAGAAGCAGACTTCACTTTCTGCTAAAACCTCTTTATTAAACTACAGAGGAATTCTTTATTTATAAACAAAACCAGGTTGATATTGGAGTCTTTTATCAGGCTTGGAACAAGGGGATAACTCACAATAACTCACAATTATACTCAGCAGTCATGAAGGCAGAAACAGAGCTTCCTGAATCAATATGAACTAATTGTTCTCTGCAAAACTCCCTTCCCTCTTGCTCCTCTTTTTAATCCCTCTGGGAGGGGTCAATCACTGGCCACCTGTGTTCTTCCTTCCAAGTCGGCCCTGATTCCTGAGCTGCTCCCTTCTCCTGGCAGCTCTGTGCATGCGCACATCAGGAACAGTCTTCAACTGTTCTGCTTCTCTGCTATCCAACTTGGAAGGCAGCTGATGACTGACAGACATCCCTGTCCCCAGCTCTGTCTGCCAGCACTCATCCAATCCTTCCCCAGACTCCAGGACAAGCTGTTGTTCCTCACTGTCTGAATCTGCCAATATCTCTGCTGGCTGCTGGCGGGCCACAACAGGTGCATCGTGCGGCGGCGGCGACAGGCAGCAGTGGCGAATGGTGGCAGCGATCCCTGTCACTTGGAACAGCTGATCAGTGGTATTCCAGGAGGCGGATCTAATTGCCGAGCAACTGACATACCTCCCACCAGATATGGCAAACTGTCGCAGCCCAGTCTGTGATGCAATATTCACTTCATAAGACGCACAGGCATTTCCACCCACTTTTTTTTGGGGGGGGGGGGGGAGCGTCTTATGGAGCAAAAAGTATGGTATATAGACCAAGATAATTTTGGCACGCAGATCTTAAGAAAAAAACAACCATTAGTTAGCTTCAAAGATAACAAGTCATAATATGATTTGCTTGGTTTAGTTTGCCATGACTTCAGAACACTCTGTCTGAACTATTTCTTCTGCTTCATTTTACACAAACCATGTCTTTCTTGTTCAACAAACTATAATTAAAACAAGTCGTGAAATAGGAAGTGTGAAACCAGACAATATTTAGCCATATTTTTAGAAAATCCATGGCTTCAAATTAGTCAGATTATGATTTAGCAAGTATTAAACTAGTGCCATAAAATATATTGCCTTATCCTCATATTTCATCACTTCCTGGATTTTGGGAGAGATTTAGAAGTGGTTTTAGGTTGTTTGTTTTCTAAAAAACACTTCAGGATATTCACTTATATTTGTGTAAGGGCTGATTTTCAGCATCCTAGGAATTTCTCCTTCCACCCATCTCAAATGATTAATTGACTAAGTGGGATTCAATAGCCTTTCCTTCCTATAAGTGGACTTGAACAGATTTAAACAAACTAATATCTAATACCTGTTACTTATAAAGGACGTTGTAAAAATTTTCCAATAGTTGTAGCCTTGGAAGACTTTTGAGAACCTTTTGTGATACTATTTAACTGCAACTAGATAAACTATCAGGCAAAGTGTTCCCAAGTATTTCTGCTGTAAATTTAAATTGGAAGTCCATCTGTTATCATTTAAAAGTCTGAAAAGTAAGACACTTGTTACCTTCTTGCAAAGGTTTAAGCAGAAGTAAAATAACTGAGGATGTCTGTTCCATAGAAGTTTGTTCAATCTGTTCCAGGAAGCCCAATACAAGCTCTTTTGCACTGCACAACTGCAAGAAAGAAGAAAAGCTAGAACAAAACTTCTAAGATTGCAGGAAAGCAATGGGAAGCCACTTTTCTTTTGCTGCCAAGACTTGGTCATGATTCCACTAGGAACTGAGCAGATTTGAAGGAAACTTCATTTTTCATCTTTATCTTATATGGTCATCTTCACCATATTAAGGATATTTTACATGGATGCATTTTGCATGATATTTAAAACAGTTGCACATCAAGTTACTTTTTTACTCACTAATTGGTGAAATAAAATATATATCACCATTTTAATCAAGATATTTATTGACCTAAGCAATTAAATATTAAAATGAAGTTAAATTTTATGTCTATTATATTTTTACCCCACCTTTATTACCTTTTAAGTAACTCAAAATGGTGAACATGCATCATATGTCTTTCTCCTATTGGTTCAAAGTTGACAGTTTTTCATGCCTAAAATGGACTAGAATTCATTGACTCCTGATTTGTAGACCAGCACCTTAACCACTATACCAAACTGGCTCTTTAAAGGTTTTCTGAAACAGAAACAGTTCTACTTCTTTTCTATGAAAACAGAATTATATTCTATTTAGTTATTTAAATAGATTTCATTTAGCTATTTAAATAGAATCAATAGTTAATTCAAATGAGAGATTTTGACTGGTCAATTTACATTATGTTCTATTTGAAATCTTGATTGTGTAAAATAAGTGGCTGCCACTCCTAAATAATGCTCTTATTCTTTTGAGTATCACTTCATTCATTCATATTCTCAAAACACTTTTCACCATATTTATGGAAATGGGGACATTAAATGTTCCAGTTCCTTCAGTTCTGTACCCATTGTTTAGAAATCTGAGAATGTCTATTGTCTGTATCAGCATGAAAGAACACAAAGGACAATCTTTAAAAACATTACAAAACAGTTTACAGCACAAATGTTGTAACTTACTTCTACCAACTTGTCTAGCATTTTCATACAATATTCTCTCTCAATATCATCTTGCTCTTGTTTCAGCATACATCTGAGTATAGGTCCTATAAGATTCCAGCCCATGTTTTTTATAATAACCTGTAGGGTGAAAAAATTCAGCTGCAGATAAAAAATTAAAAATAGACATCAAATGCAAACACACTGGTCTACATTCAAACTGTTCTATGTTGTCACATATCATTAATCAGGAAGCTTCTTGAAATCCATTACAAGGACAGATGATCTAATGGCCTCCAGATGTTGCAGAGACCATTAGCTCTAATTACTGAGGCTGAGAAAACAACATTTTGGAAGTGGTAGTTCAGAATATCTGGTGACAAGCACCAAATTCTCAAGGCCTGTGGTAAATTAGCAAAAATATGCTAAGATCAAAAGTTCTATTTCCCACACCCAAATATGCACATTTAAAAAAAAAAAACCAGTTATTGTGGCATTTAAGAGTCTAAAAAAGGAAACATATCATATTTTAGAAGAATTTCAAGAAATGGCCATGTGTTGTCTTCTACTTCCCAAAGGTCTCAAATTCCAATTCAGGCCAATAAATATCTTTATTACATGCCATTCTGCTCATGTTAATCAAGTTAAAGAGCACCTTCCCAAATAAACATACAGTTGGGCAGCAGAATTTCACAAATCCAGGTTTGTGAATATATGACAGTAAGCTAAGATTTTAGCACCAGGTGCAAACAGGATTATTTTATAAAAGGCTGATTATAATAGATATTAGCACAGAATGTTCCAATAAAGCTCAAATGCACTGATCATAACAGTACTATGATAAATTCAAACACAGATTGAATTTATACAGTGCATTAAAATGTACAGTCTGTTTTATGGCATAGCCTGTTATGTCAATTTGACCACTGAGCTGCATAAAAAAAAAAAGATTTATTGCTTAGTATGTTGTACAAACCCAGTCAATTACAATTTATTCAATTGACCATAGCTTTCTACAATACGGAAACTCAATCTTTATTATGTATTTATTCCTTTTCACATGAAATATTTTTCCTAACAAAATTAGGAAACAGGTTATATATATTTAGTTAGCTATGGCCATATGCCACTAGAACTCTGAATTCTTACATATACTGGATGTATACTACTATCAAACATATGGAACAAAGACAATGTAAAGCAAAATATTTGTAGCTTAGGGTTGTAATTAGGGGTCCTTGGTGCTTTCTCAGTTTGGTTGCTTTCTTGCAGAGGTTTCATTACCCAAAACTACTGTCAGTAACATCATTAGTTATCTAGTTTGTGTAATGAAATGTCTTCAAGAAAACAATTAAGCTCAGAGAGCATCAAGGACCCCACATAGAAAATATACCTTAGCTTAATTTTTTTTTATCAAACTTATATATCAACCTTTCCAATTGGTCCGCCCAGTAACATTCCAGAAACCCCAAAGAACTGGCTATTTATTCAGGTCTTGGAGTAGAGTGCTTACCTTGCTGATGTTTTACAGGTAGTCCCCGACTTACAACTGATATGAAGTTACCAAGGACCCCCAAAAAGGGTCTTATGACCCAGAGCTGAAGTTCCCACCACCACCCCTGTGGTCACGTGACTGCCTTTTGGCTGTTCAGCATCTGACCCACATTTACAGCTGCTGGCAGTGTCCCACCATGATTTATGTCTTTGTCAGTGTTTACTTCAGATTTCTGGCAAAATAACACCCCATAGCTAACAATGGTTCATTTAATGAGTACAGCATTCACTTTAAAATCATCCTGTTCTCTTAACGACCACCATAAGAAAAGGGTTATAAAATCAAGTCACTTAGTGACTTGCTTTATGACTATCACAAGTATAATCAAACTTGCAGGCTCAATTACAGACATAAGCGGAGGACTACCTATATGTTTGCTTTGCTGTTGTATTACCATATTGTGATTATCATCTAATTATATTTGTATTTGCTTCAGCTCATGTTTGGCATCTCATTGTTTCTGTTATTTATTGATGTGAGTCACCAGATTTGGTTGGAGTTGAGTAGCATCCAAATTGAATAAACAAATTAAAATAACATACTAGGATGTTTACCCTCTGCTTTACAGCAAGAACATACATAATTCCTATTTTTTTCCATGTTTGTAATACGACATAAAACAAAAATATGCATTTTTCACTCACCACATTTTTTTCATTTTGTACAATTTCCAGTACTTCAGCTATATGCCCTTCCTCCAAACACTTATGTCCAGCAACTTGAAAAAGATTATAATCTTCCCATTTAAAATTTTCTTCATCAAGAAATTGCTGAAAGAATTTATCTTTTAATTAAAATTCACAAGATAAAGGTATTCAGAATCATAATACAATACTGATATTGTACTACTGCAAACATTTTTAAAGGCCGCATCATAAGAACATGTAAGCCTCTTAATATTTCAATCACACAGAGTATTGTATTCAAACCACTACAATTAATATTAATTAATATTAATACAAAATTAAATTTCCCTTTCAGTATAGACCAATGGTGGCGAACCTATGGCACATGTGCCAGAGGTGGCACTCAGAGCCCTTTCTGTGGGCATGCGCACCATCGCCCCAACTCAGTTCCACCGTGTTTCTCCATGGCGTTTCTCGATGTCATTTGCAGGGAAACAGAAGTTTCCCTGCAAACAACAAAACAGAAGCTCACGAAAGAAAAAGATTGCACCTCTTGCAGAGCTGCCGCTGTTGTGATGCCCTGCCTCCTGCCGGCCAGCTGGTATTTGGATCTCTGGCACGCATGCACGCCTTGCGGTTTGGGCACTCAGTCTCTAAAAGGTTCACCATCACTGGTATAGACTACACAATGAGTTGCACTCCAAAGATTATTAACAGCACAAATAAATATCAGGTCTAATCCTAGATCATTTAGACTGGTAGTCCACAAGAAAAATTTGGTGGTCTGCAGAAAAATTATTTGCATTTTTTATATTGCACTAAATCATGGGTCAGTCATTAGGCAGATAGCAATAGCACTTAGATTTATAAACCACTTTAGAGTGCTTTCCAGCCCTCTCTAAACGGTTTATAGAATCAGCATCTTGCCCCCAACAATCTGGGTCCTCATTTTACCCACTTCGGAAGGATGGAAGGCTGAGTCAACCTTGAGCCTGGTGGGATTTGAACCGGCAGACAGCGGAAGTACTGCTGTACTGCACTCTAACCACTGTACCACCGAGATCATATTAGTGGTCCACGGGTTTTAAAATTATGAATTTAGTGGTCCCTGAGATCCAAAAGGTTGGGGACCCCTGATTTAGACACAGAATCTTCATCCTATTATATGAGTTTAATGATAATACAGTCCCAAATTAGAAGATGAAAAAATGAAAATCAAAAAATTTAACTGTTTTCCAAGATGGAAATAATATTTTCAATCTTGATAACTTAGCAAACAATAAAGTACATACACATCTTTGTATTATTTCTTGAAGTTCTTCTGCCATTTTTTCTTGCTTCTCACGAACCCTGTCATAAAATAAAAACAGATGTGAACAAGTGCAGGTTTCCTTTTTTCCTCCCTTGCTGTAAATTTTCTTAAGGGAAATTATGAAAAAACTAATGAGAAAGAAAGATATAAAAAAGGATATAGCTTTATGTAGAGTTGGCATACTGGTCTACTTAGTTTAATTCTGCCTATGTTTAACAATATTCAGGATTTCAGATACTGTACAACTTTTCACAGCATCTGATACCTTGCTTCCAATATCAGTTGTTATTTAGGTCTTTATCCTAACAGTACAGGTAGTGCTAAACTTACAACCATTCGTTTAGTGACCATTCGAAGTTACAACAGCAAAAAGTGACTTACGACCATTTTTCACACTTATGACCACTGCAACATCCCCATGGTCACGTGATCAATATCTGGTTGCTTAGCAACTGGCATGTATTTATGATGGTTGCAGTGTCCCGGAATCATATGATCATCTTTTGCAAACTTGATAAGCAAAGTCAATGAGGAAGCCAGATTCACTTAGTAACTATGTTACTCACTTAATAACTGCAGTGATTCACTTAACAACTCTGACAAGAAAGGTTGTAAAATGCGGCACAACTAACTTAGCAACTGTCTTGTTTAGCAACAGAAGTTTTGGGCTCAATTATGGTCATGAGTCAAGGACTACCTGTATCAAGCTTTGCATGCTACACCTCTCAGTCTCGTTTGCAAGCTTAAAGATACCCTGCTATCAAATGCAGAGCGGACTAAGAGTCAAATATTTATGGAGATTCTCAGTCATCCAGGTCACGGTAGTCCCATAGGTTATTTTTCAAGAGGCAATTGGACTTTCTGTTTTTTCTTTGAAGACGTTTCGCTTCTCATCCAACAAGCTTCTTCAGCAAAACCAAACTGTCTTCAAAGAAAAACCAGAAAGTCCAGTTGCCTCTTGAAAAGTTGGACTATTGGACTAAGACTCAAATAAATAAAAGCCCATTTTATTTAGTGGTTAAGGCACCAGGCTAGAAACCAGAAGACTGTAAGATCTAGTCTTGCCTTAGCTATGAAAGCAGCTGGATAACTTTGGGTTAGTCATTCTCAGACCAACCCACCTCACAGGGTTGTTATGAGCAAAATGGGAGGAAGGAGGAGTATTAGGTACATTCTCTACCTTGAATTATTTATAAAAATAAAAGTACATAAAATTAAATCAAATTAAGTACTCCTTTCCCAGTCCATTCCAGTATTATGAGGAAGTACATATGAGTGAAAGATTATAGATGATCCAATTCCCTTGGACCTTGCCAATGGCAGTGCAGGCAAGAACCAGAGCCAGCTTGCATACTCAGAAGTGTGGGAGATTGTGTATTATAAGGCAAGTTGTGATTTATATTGGAATAGTGACCGAGGATGGCATGGTCATCCATCCACCCCTTCATGACATGCACCTTCATTCTGATTCAGACAGGGGCTCATCCTAATTACAGCTAGCCCAATATATTTAGGTGAAAAACACTATATAAAATATAGCTCACCCGTGTCTTAAGGCTATTGAGAGAATGAATCTATTAATTCAGGTGGAAGGCAACTACTCAAGTTTAAATTCTACATCATAGATAACATAATTGCACTGACTTCATTGCACTGCTGCGGGCCGATCGTTTTGTTTTCAGTAAAGATTCTAATCTTGTGTTATTTTAGAGAGAGTTCTGCCAAATTAAGCCAAATTACCAAATATGACAAGTATCTGCAGAGATGAGGTTTCCTGGTGAGAAGCCTGACCACAAAACAATGCTGTTCCCCATTGCATATACCATATTAAAACTGATTGGTTTCCTATCTAGATCTTATTACAAATCGGACACTTGAGAGCAACCAGATTAGGAACATACTACACTACAGCACAGTGGTTAAAGCATCAGAGTAGGAACTGGGAGATTTGAATTATAGTCCTGCCTTTGGCACAAAGCCACTCAGGTGACTTTGGGCCACTATCTCAGCCCTAAGGAGGCAGCAATGAGAAACCACTCCCAAAAACATTGGGACTTGTCCAGGCAGCCTCTAAGAATTGGACACAATTGAATGGGGGGGAGGGGAATTATATACTGATCTCAGATGTTTTTCGATCCTAATCTTCAGAAGTACAAGTGACTTTTCAGATATGAAAACATTTTAAAAGGAAATGCCCAGTATCTCACTCTAAAGAAAAACTTTTAATGATTCTCAGAACAATGTACTTCATCAAACTTGCTTTTTTGTAAAGTCACACATGCCATTCTGTAATACTCTAAACATATGCAGAACACACAACCATATATTCCTTCTACTCATTTCTGCATCTATTTGCCTCCCTTTAAATGTTGTTTCCACTGTGTTGAGTTTCAGGGCATGTCCTTTAATGTAAAAACGATCTTGTACTTTTAATATCAAGCAAGCTGATGCTGTTAAATAAACGATAGTAAAAAAATACTTTTAATTGTTAAGCAAGGAATATAGAACTGCGGTTAACATTGTGCTTAGGGAAATTAGTATGTCCTTATACACATCTCTTGGTGCCACCAAGTCTCCACCATGCTGTAAACCAAAATAATCTAGCTAGCATAACCTATTCATTTACAAAAGAATTTATTTTATTTATTTAGAAAATTTGCTGCCCGTCTTATATCCAACATCTCAAATCTATTTATTTGCATGAGCCCTGCACTGTTACAAAGCATCCAAGGGAACTACTGTAACTTGCCTTCCAATCAATACTTGTTCCATAGTTGACCATGTCCACCCCTCCCACCCTGAGAAATTTGTGGATAAGCAATCCTACACTGGGGGAATTATGAGTGTGCTCACCCCACCTCTCAAGTTTCCAAATGTCACAACCCAAAAGATTGCATACCCTCAAAGGATGTACAGGAAAGAATAGCAGAAAAATCTTACCTCACTTCAGAGACCTGCATTCAGCATCTGATAAAGCATTTAGAAATCTAAAACCTCTTTCATGCTTGCAAAGTAATGTAGGCCAGCCTTAAACTTTGAATTATACAGGGTCTGCTTCCAAGCAAGCAATGGCTAATAGCCTTATAAGTCTACTAAGTCAATTAAAGTTACAACGCCTTTACCAAAGAAATGTACACAATTTCAACTTATTAAAAAAAAAAAGAATACAATTTTTCTCTTTCATCTCATCAATATGAAAATTAAAGATGTGGAAGCTTACTGAGGCAAAGAAGGCTAATTAAAGGAATATCAGCTACACTATGATGACATCTACTCTTTGGGCCTATTCCCATCTGCCATTAAGACAACACAATCTTACCCTGATAGTACTAATTTTCTCTCCCTTTTGCTTCCACAACACTGTCCTTGTTCTGTCCCTAGCCCATGAATGACATGGCCATAAGTTTTTAGTAGCAATGATAATACAAAATCAGCATGCTACTTTGTAGTCCAGCATCATCTAACAATAACGTCAAGGTATGTAAAATCACTCATTTTTAAAGAGGGAAAGTCAGATGGCTCATTTCAAATATGAAACAAGGGCCAGTTTGGCAGTGTTGGAAGAGGCAGACATAACTCTTCCACTCTGGTCTCCAACCAGTCTCCATCAAAGTCATATTCTCCCAGTCTTTACAACATTCAATGTTTCCTTGATTTATATTACTGTATCACAAATGTGTGAATATGCACTACTTTTGACACCAATTTTTCTCCACACTTCAAACAGCATGGAGAGAGACCAAACCTTTACATAGAAATAACCTAGGTGAGTTGGACAGCTATATAAATTTGTTTAATAATTGCATTTAGAGAAAAGGATGGGAAGCTTTTCACTATTCCACATTAAAATACTTTCAAATGTATCTAACATAAAATGCAGCAGCCCAGATATTCCTTATATAGCACTTGGAGAATAAGGAAGTTGAACTAACCTTATCTGTCAATTATAATCTCTTACCCCCAGCTGGGAATAACAATAAGACTGTCCAGAAACTGATCAAAACTTAGTTCTCCTTTTTCACAAGATTAAATTATTCTGGAAGAACCCCTTCTCATTGGGGCAATCTTGACCTGGGTATCTATATGTATCTTTATTTCACAGTGTTTTTAACATGGAAAATGGATATGGGTAGGAGCAGATTCACAAACTCAGAGAAGTCTGGACAGAGCAAAACCTTGCTGCAAGTCTACAACTGGTATAAGTTTTTTCTACTAATTGGTGAAACACTGAAAAGGGTTATTTATTATAATTATTTAAATTCATCAGCTATCCAACTCCGATAGACTCTGGGAAACAAAACTACATGAGAAAACCAATTACGGCACTTTGCACATAACTAATGCACACATAGATAAATTAGGACAAAACCATTCATCAGATGAGTCAAACAGAAGCAGTTTACTACCTCAAAGGATTCCCACTGTAATTCCACAGCAGCGCACATGCACACACCTTTTTGAAAATTGTCCTACCTGCAAATGGCCTTCTCAGCAGTTTTTCAAAGCAACGCTATGAAGAATGAAATTGGTGAATAACCAGAATGTTTAGGGAAGCAGGAAAGGAAGCAGTTAATACACCCTCCAAGCAAGAAAGGCTTCTGTCCCAAAAGTGCTTTTTCAAGGAGGCAACTGGACTTTTTTTGGTTTTTCTGTTTCAAAGTCTTTTTTAAAAAAAAGTGGTTGGGACAACAACCATGACCTGGATGACTGAGACTCTCCATAGGCAGAGTCCCCTTCTGAAAACCTCATTTCCATTAATGTGATGAGTTGCAAACATACATACACACCCCTTTTAAGTAACGGGTGGGAAAGTAAAGACTTAACATACTAACCCTCCCTGCAAGTCCTTTACTGATGGGAGCCAGATTGACCATTCAGGGTCTATTATAAATACTGCCACAAATCCACCATGCAAGTTTATTTATAGGAAGGGGAATACCGCTGCGGTACCCTTTACTTGGCATAAACCCGGTGGAAATGGACGTGGAGTAGCTATTTTCCGCCGCCCCCCCCCCTCCATTCCTGCCTCTTAAACCCGAGAGGAATTTAGCTTGACACCCCCCTTTTCCAGCCCCATAGCAACGCTTTCCCCTCCCTACCGTTCGGGGTGCGAGGAAAGAGGGACCGCCTTGCGCCGCCACCGCCTGCCCGCCTGCCTACCTGCCTCCGCAGTCACACGCTCAACCCCAGCACTTGCCGCCGCTGCTGCTGCAGCTTCCCCGGGAGCATTTCCTACCGCCCCGCCTCCTTTCAAGCCCCGCCTCCTTCCAAGCTCCTCCTGCCGGGGTTGGGTGAGAGGTCAACGCCGGAAAAGGCTCCGGATGATGGCGGAAGAACGGCCGCGAAGTGCCTCGAACAGGCGCAGACGCTTAGGTTGGTTTTCGTTTTGTTTTTTTAAAAAACACCACCCACACCCCCATTCCCCGTTACATGGGCTATTCCTTCTTACTTCCTTCGAATCAATGAATCACGGGACGGTCAAACCATTCCGCAGCTCTGGAGGGGTGGGCAAGGGATTGGGATGGCAAGGGAGAGGGAAGATGAGAGAAGGAGGCGGTATGCAGTGTAGCATTATACTAGAGTGTAATGTACTCTATACTACTGTGTATAGTATGGGGAATAAACCTCCAGGATATCTTACCGTCACAACATCCAGATAATACTCTCAGGGTAGTGGCAGGAAGGAGATGCCTTTGGTTGGTCGGCTTCTTCTAATAATAACCTCGATCTTCCCAAACATACTTCATTATTATACTTACACTTGTTATATTTTATTATAATGTTCACTTTCTTTAATAGCAACATTATGTAGGATTTCATTTAGAGTCAGAGGTAACAAATGTTCCTAACGCTCCTGCTTCCTTATTTCCCCTACAACAGAGGTGGGGAACTATGGTCCTTTGTGGACTTCAACTCCCAGAATTATGGCTGGTTCAGGAATTCTGGGAGTTGAAGTCCACAAGCCATGAAAGGCGCCATAGTTCCCCACCCCTGTCCTGGAACAACAACCCTGTGAAGTAGACTGGGCTGAGAGTTACTGACTGACCTGCAGTCATCCCAGCCATTTTTTATACCAAAAGTGGGACTAGAATTCATAATCTCTTGCTTTCTGTGATTTGTTCTTAATTTCTTCTTGTTCTTTATATTAGGAAACAAACCACCTTTAAAAAATGAAGATGCTGCTGAAAGGTATTGTTTCTAAATATTATTTGCTTATA
>JAEANM010017759.1:0-12855 GCA_017656035.1 Myanophis thanlyinensis | reverse complement strand
AATAAAATAAATAAAAATTTAGACTTATATACCACTTCATAGTGCTCTAAAGCACTAAGTGGTTTACAGAGTTAGCATATGACCCCCAACAATTTAGGTCCTCATTTTACCAACTTTGGAAAGCTGGAAGGCTGTGTCAACCTTGAGCCGGTCAGGATTGAACTGCTGATAGTAAGCGGTGAGTTAGCCTGCAATACTGCATTCTAACCATTGCATCACCATGGCACATGGTCAGATAAGAGAGGTCATAGACTGCAGTTGGGTAGTGGGTGAGGCAAGAGCTTCAGAAGAGACCCTCCCTAGTTTCTTGAGCTGTTCAGGAGACCAGGCCCCGGTGGGTGGGTGGGGAGAACTATATTTTTGGACCTTGCAAAGCCCTGTCAACTGTATCTATACAATAAAATAGAATTAGCTAATCTGGCTGTTTCCTGTCTGATCTATCTGGTAAGTCTGACATCAATCTTGCAAATCTGAAAGTACAATTCTCCCCCTGAGAGAATTGGAGACTCAAGACCTCTTGATGTTCTGCTTGAGTAGAGAAAATTAATCTCATCTTGAGAAGGGAGAGAAAACTTGTAAACAGTAAATGGGATGGAAATAAAATCAGAAATTCCTTCTTGTAGATTTTTTCCAACTCCAATTGTCTCCACTGCAACCATTCATATTTTTGTAATGCAGAAATGGTTGCCCTCCCCTAAAATAGTCCAGTTTGTGGGGTTATTGATGCTCTCTGAGCTTGGTTGTTTGCGTGTAGATATTTCATTACCCAACTGGGTACCGTTATTAGTGTGTCTTGCACAAGTAACCCAGCTCAGAGAGCACCAAGAAAATCACAGTTCAACCCTGAGCGATCTTCTCTTCTGTTGGAGCCACATACAGGGATCAAACACTCCAGATAGTCTAGTCTTTCTCAAAAAGAAAGGATTAGTGGAAACACTTAATTTTATGTAGTGCTAGTTTACAATCATGTCCTGAATTTATATGTTAAGGATTACGTTTTCCTCCAGAAATGTATTGCCTTGAAAATTTTGAATGAAGCCATTAATGTGATTTTTCTCACCATGTAAATATAATCCACCATCTACGTCTGTGGTTGATTCTATAGTCTCTTGTAATGCATTAACAAATTATTATAACCCTAAGTACTGCATGGCTGAAGAGATCAATTCTATTTAGCTCAGTGCCAGGAATTTAAGGGTTGCTTTTCATTCTTTTTTAAAAAAAATATATAAACACATTCTCCCATGAATTACTTTGAGAGGAAATTGTAGTATTTTGCTCCCACTGGAATGAGTTTTGACTGTATCCATTTAACAAACACATAAATAAAATGATTTAGAATAAATTCACAGAATCTGCTGCAGAGGTATAGTTTTTACTTCCTGTCTGGTGGATGATCCAGTGGTCAAAGATATTAATAGTACAGAAAATGCACATGAATAAATTTTGAAGAACACTTTCCTGCCCCAAAGCCATCTGGTGCAACTTCCCTTTGATCTTGCAGATTTGTTTTTATTTTTGAAAATGCCTGAACTAGAAAACTATCCTAGCCAACACAGCCAGCCAAAGAGAATGGATTTTAGCTTACCTCCACATTCCTATCCATGAGTTTGACCTCTCTTCCTTCTTCTTAAGTTCATCCTTAATGAACCTGCACCAGTCTATCTTCAGGTCACTGCTGAATGTAATAGTCAAAAGCCTGACTTCATCTCTTGGGTGTTATTAGACTTAGTTCATTAATGCTTATAAGCAGTTTTAGGTCCTTAGGTGAAAGATGCTGCAATTGCATTCAGCATTAATAATTATGGCAAGCCCTGATGAAGCACCAATGATAAGTAACTGCCACTGCTGTTGTTGCTGCTTTAGATGTTGATGGGAGTGGGAGTAGATTTTTAGATGCATGCTTAATCCTGATCAGTTACAATGATCTCTAACAGACAAACTTTGGATTAAACTATTGGTATATAGATGGCTGTACGGAGAAAAGGTATCTGTGTCTATCTATCTGGTTGTTAGGAGTTGACAATGGCTTGATGGCACATAATCCATGAATGGTTGTTTATTGGAGAAAAATTCCAAGTGGTATTTTTGAGTTCACAGGACAAGACCCGAAATGAGTAAAAGGACATTATTTTAGAAAGGGTAATTTAATGAAGAAATAAAATGAGGAAAGGAAAAGGCAAGATAAATGCAAGTGGTGTTTCACTGTAGTTTAACTGAACAGCAATACATTTGCAGATGGAAGCCCCAACAATATAAAATGATAGAATTCTCTATAGGAATTTCCTCAGTTGTGCAATTCAGTTTAGGAAATCAACTCTCATAGGGAGCAGAGACCTTCTGTGGCACGAGGAGCAGGCTAAAATTCAGCTGCCTGCTTTCAAAGAATAAAGTTCTATTTAAGCAGCTGTTTGTCCTGAGCATCCACCCGTCATAGAAACAACTGTACAATCTTCGACACCTACAGGTAGCCCTTGACTTACAACAACAGTTACGACCAGAATTTCATATTCATGAATATGAATTTTTAAAAATGGTATCATATGGCACTATATAATATTATTACTACGTTACATTCTAATGTAGGGTAATTATAAGTTGTATTGATATATGTTTATACACCCAAGCGGCACGCGATTTGATGGAAGATGTAAAACTGATTTATATAAAGACAAATAAAAAAAAAACCCGATTAGGACCAGAATTTCCATTGCTAAGCTATGTGGTTGTTAATTGAGTCACACACAATTTTACGACTTTTTTTGCCATGGGTTGTTAAGCAAATCATGTGGTCTTTAACCAACTCCTCCTGTTGGCTTTGCTTGTCAAAAGCCAGCTGGGAAGGTCACAAATGACCTTGGGAGGCTACAACCATTTTAAAACACATGCCGGTTGCCAAGTGCCTGAATTTTGCCAAAGTCGTAAGTGTGAGGATTAGTCATAAGTCACTTTTTTCAGGGCCATTGTAACTTTGAACTTTCTCTAAATAAATGTTTGTTAGCCGAGGACTCCCTGTACTTTTGAAGAGTCAATCCTGGACTGGAATGCAAATAAAATTAATGTATAATCTTTCACTCCCAAAAGAGTTATGTTCCTCTGATTTGAATTCTGCCCCTCCTTGGTAAACCATATAAGGGAGACTGAAGTTGGGAGTGAATATACTATCGATGGCATTTCAACCTGATTGTAAAAATAACATATTCCCAAAGAGCATAACTGTTAATGATAGTGTAAGAAGTAATCACACACTCCGCCCCCACCATTCTAGAGAAAGAAATATTTTGGGGAATATTAAAAGAGGCAGGATATTGTATTTCCCCAAAGGAGAAATGGAGAAACCTGTTCTCAAAGTCAGAAAGCAGCCCCAGTTTTTCTTAATAGCCTCCAACAGATGCCTGAAGTCTTTAGAGATGGATATTTTGTGCCCATTAAGAAAGACTGGGATAGCCTATTCACTGTCATGGTTCCAAGCAGAAGTGAAATTCAGCAGGTTCTAGCAGGTTCGCTAGAACCGGTAGTAAATTTTCTAAGCAGTTCAGAGAACCAGTTTTTAGAAGAAATCTCCTTTTGTTTTTTTCCACTTTGCAGCGTAAAGGAGGGCAGGAAAAGGGGAAGGCAGTAAAAAAAAAACATTCTGGTGTAGTTTCTAGCCTAATCTTTATTGCCCTGCTTAAGAAGCTGCTCACTTAGTCACTGACCCTCTAGCCACGCCCACCAAGCCACGCCCACAGAACCGGTAGTAAAAAAAAAAGAATTCCACCACTGGTTACAAGTAACAAGCCCAATGCAATCAAAACTCAGAGGCCTGGAGGTTCCTCGAAGTAAGAATTTATTAGGAATGTCATATTGGCACATCTGGGGGAACACCCGACCCTGAAGGATGTGAGGTTTTCTCCACCCAAATCAAAGCTCAATGTTCATGCCCTTGAGTCACATGTCCATCACATGGTCCAATCAGATCACGGTCCCCATTCCAGATGGCTTTGGTCCATGCCCTTTAAACACCTGGTGAGGGCGTCCTTGGGTCCCATGGGAAAGAATGTTATTTTGGCTACATGACTACAAAATCCCCTAGCTATTTTTATCTCCCCCACGTCCCACAGCTGTTCCCACAGCTTTGCTGTGGCAGCCCTGAAGACACTTCCAAAATGGCTTCAGGGCTGACATTCACAAACAAAACACCTTCACCTCCAGTGGCGGGATTAAAATTGATATCCCCCTCCACCCAAATTCTAAAAACAGGACATGACCCTTCAGGATATAATTGGATTATCCCACCACCATTAGAATAGCAAGAGATACAAAGCTCACTGCATTGTACAACCCTCTTCAGCATTTCAGAAACTGTATAAAAATCCTTGCACTCCTCATGCTATTTTGTCAGCTGTCCCAGAATCACATGCTGGTTTGCTCATCACACTTACGACTTTGGCCTTATTTCCAATCAGCCTCCATTTTATTTCCAGTGCTTTTCTTCCCGGCTTGGAACTGATCCAGATGGATTTTTCTTCCTACAATAGTATTGCTAGATGTTCAGTTTCTGATGTTTAGATGTAAACCAGAACATAGTCTCTAATATGTAGTTTTTAGTGACACTTGGACTGACACTTGTATTAAATATGAATAATAAAATGCTGGATCTTTGCAATTCCTTCTTTACCTAATAAGAAGTTCTTAGGGTTACCCAACTTCTATTTATACTCATAGCTATAATCTTCCAACTTTCCCATTTATATACACTGTACGAATTTGAAACATACCATTTAAAGCTTTGTGCAGCCTATAGTTTTTGTCTCTGTCCTTTCGCGGGCTCTTTCTTTCATTCTTTCTTTTTTTTCTATCCATCCACACAGCTATATTTTAGACAGGTAAAATAATACGCTTGAAGCAGCAAATGATTTGATGATAAGTAATTTGAGAGCTAATTCTAGAAGGTCAAAGCACATGATCTTATTTTGGCTTATTAAGACAGGAAGGGAGGAAACATTTTTCCTGTCCATGGAGACACTTTGCTGATTCTTCTTAAGAGCTGAAATCAAAGCAGGAAGTCCTTAATTAACCACAGCTTCCAATTTTGAGTAGCCACTACCTTTTTGGTTACTGGGCTTTGAAAAGCTTAAAACATTTAAACTAACTAAATTATTAGTTAGGATTAGACTCAGATTTCCCAGTATGGACAAAATGAGAACAACAACAACAAAAAAATAATTTAAAAACAAGACTCATGTAGAATCAACAGTGACTTGATAGCATTTAATCAACAGTTTGCTTAAAAAAATTGATGCACAGTTAAAAAGCTAAAGAGGAGATCGCGCACATACACACATCCCAATTATGAAAACTGGAGCTCTTAATTTGCTAGCTTTCTCCTTATAACTTTAGGTTCAGGCTTAGTCAGAAGCAATAAGATGGCTAGACTATCCCAAGTTCCCATTAATCTTTTGAAAATTTCTCTTAATTAGCATGCCCCCCTCCCATTTTAACTGGTGTTAATTTCATTTTAATAAATCGCCTTTCCCTCTGCTTGCTGATATCAATTTCTTTATCGGTCCCCCCCACACCGTATGTCTTGGTGTCACTATATTGCATCATCATCGTTAGAAATGTTTTTCAGCATGTGACAAACAGGAAGAATTCAATATGCTCAGTCCCTGTTAGTTTGCTTAGATTCCTAACCTCCCCACCAATTAATGTTGTTCCTATGTTCTCAGGTTTGATTGTCTCCTCTACTTGAGGTTTCTAGGAGCTGGCTACGTAGACACATGTGTCCAGCTGTATTTATGTTAGGTTTTATTTCTTTGTTAATGTATGTGGACAGTTCCAAACCTTGTTCTGGTGACATTTTCAAATAACTCTTTGTTATGAACCAGAAATTCAAATGTGGAGCGGATCCTTTATTTATTTATTTATTTGGGTGAATTTTCTTCTTCCTCTTTCTGCCATTTATTTACTTATGTTCATTTGTTGAAACAATTTACATGGCAGCCTGTCTCACCCAAGAGTTTTGTTTAAAATCCTGATAACATAATTCATAAAGTCAATATTCATGACTAGGGTCAAAAAATAATCCTTTTTCAAATCATTAAGGCAAAACAACCAGATAACAGGGCTTGGCTAACTCCTATCTCAAATGCTTTTGGGAACATCCAGATACATCGCTGCAGTTGTTAAGTTTGTAACCCAGTTGTTAAGGGAATCTGTCCTCCCCATTGACTTTGCTTGTCAGAAGGTTACAAAAAGTGATCACGTGACCCCAGAACACTTCAACTGCCATAAATATGAGTCAGTTGCTAAACATCCGAACTTTTCCATGGAGATGCTGCAATGGTCGTAAGTATGAAAAATGGTCATGTCGCTTTTTTCAGTGCTGTTGTAATGGTTTGAATGGTCACTAAATTGATTGTTGTAAGTCCAGGACTACCTGTGGCGGTGGTGTGGCTTGTAGGCCACCGGTCCCTCCAACAGCCAAATCAGAGGAGGAGGAGGAGGAGCTGTAGGAGTCAAGGTAGCAAGGCAACCTGAGAGCTCTGAGAGGGAAGAGGGAATAGAGCTGGCAGAGATAGAGAGATAGACAGAGCCTGGGCCATCCAACAGCCCTCAGATGGAGAATCAACAGCCCCCAGGTCTGGAGGTGGCTGAGGAGGAAGAAGAGGAACAGCTAAATCTAGTGCCTGATGCATGAATGCACAGAAGGCAGAGAAGAGGAGAGCAGTGGAAATCCATGGGCTGATCCTTGGGAAGGAAGAGCCACTGCTGGTAGAGCCACTCTAGCTCTGGGGATAAAAGGTAGGGAGTGGAGATGAATAGATGTGGCAGACAACTATTCATCTTCCGGCTGGTCGGTCTTGTTAGCCTGCATTGAGATAGAAACATTTTGCGGGGGCTGCTGGCACTCCTAATTAAAGGAATATTTTAGTTCATTTCAGAGGGTTTGTTGTGTTTGGGGACCTGGGACAGAACAGATAGCTTGAGATTCCAAGATCATAGGAATCTGCTTTTGGAATTCTTTCCTTAATTTTCCCTTTAGCCTTACAAGTTTTAACAAATTCTTGTGACTGAATAAAGAGTTTTTACTACATTTATGTTTCCGTAGGAATCCTTTATTCACATTAGAAGGGATGATAAGGGCAGGCAAAACCCAGAACTTCTCCTTCAGTGGGAAACTTGAGGAAGTTAGTGGGTACAGGGGGAAGAAGAAAAAAAGAAAGTCCAGAGATGATGGTCCCTATTTTTGCATATCATTGTCTCTGCTGAATGACATTTGCATTGCAAACCTCCTGTTTTTAAAGGTTTATTGGTTTATGCTTCTTTTTTCTAGTGCTGGTTAAGTTCTCAAAGGCCATACTTCTGAAGGATACACCCTTCAACCATGTTTTTAAGATAATGAAAGAGACCCTGATATAGTTATCCAAAGTAAATGCCCATAATAAGCGATTGAAAATTAGTATTTTAGTAGACATTCTTGTAGGCAATCACATCCCCCTTGATTTTGTAGAGAAAGCTTGCATTAGCCTGTTGTTTTTGATAACACATGGCTGCTAAGTGGATGGATTTCATGCAATTGATTCAAAACAGCAACATTTAGCTTAAACCAGCAAGCAAATCCACTATTTTGATTGAATAGGGACACAATAGCATTTAACTAATTTAATATCAACTCTTTACTGTTTATTTTTTTTGGGGGGGTTGTTTGTTTTCTGCTATCTCAGGATGCACTGTGCAAAGGTCTGCCTACAACCACCTTTGATATATAAGATCTTGTCTTTAAACAAAGGGACAACTCATGTTTTATGATCCCCCAGTGAACAATACAACATCTTTCTGCCTTTGTAAACCAGCTTCTTTTTCTATGATCAATGAATATAAAGGGCTACAAAAAAGAAAAATATTGGAAGGAGAAAGGAATAGTACTACAAAGGAAGCTGCTTCCTATGACTTTAAGAGCTGAAGGATGACTCAAAAGATATATTTCAGAGTTCATTTATGATCAGATGGACTGCTGGGCTCCACCCTGTTTACTCCAAATCTTGTCATAAAAGGAACTATTCACACAGTTTTTGTTGATAATCCTCGATGCCCAATATTTAAAAATATAGATACTATTTAGGAAGAGCTGTAATTAGGCAACAGAATAAAAAAATATACTTGTCCCGGATTTTCATGCATTATGCATGTTATGTTGTAGGAAGTTAGCACCCAACCCCTCCTAGAAAAATGAAATATTCTAGGAAATATTAAAAGGCAGAATATTTCCCCTAAAAGAGAAATAGAAATCTTAAGACTGAAACTCAGCCCCAGCTCCCTGCCCCCAGCAGATACTTTGGTTATTTGCAAGACAAAAGGCTGGGCTAGCTTTACAACACAAAAGACCTTCACCCTCAGAACATGGTGGGATTACCAACTCACCAGATGGCACAAACAAAGCCAAAAGCTTCAACCAAATTTGAATCATGACTGCACGTGGCCACATGGGAGCCTACAACCAACCAGGATACTTGCCTTTGCCACAGGAACAGGAAGCAAGGTCATAGCCCAAGAGAGGGTATAAATCTATCCCTCTCTCTCTCGCCAGTGTGCCTTTTTGCCCAGGACCTCAAACCATGTAGATCTATTCACCAATAAACCTTCTTTCCAAATAGCCTCCATGTTTCCAGTGTCTTTATCCCCACTTGGAACTGAACCCAGATGGCTATTTCTTTGACCAATGTATCAGGCCGCAAATAGACATTGGGAATATCAAGAATTCACACCAATGCTGTTATTTATTAGCAATCATAACCCTAGCAGGTCCAGAATATAAAGGCAGGAAGCTGAGATGTAGCCCTTCAAACACTGAACAAAATGCATGCATTTCCTTTGACTCACAAAGGTGGGCCATTGATCATCCTAGCTTAGCATTGTAAACTCAGAATGGCAGTGATGATCTGCAGGCTCTTGAAGAAAGAAAACTTTCTACAGGGAGTCCTGGACTTATGACCGTAATTGAGCCTGGATTTACTGTTGTAAGATGTTCTGGTTGTTTAGCAGTCATCACATGATCAACCTCATCTTACAACATTTGGGGGGAGGCAATTCTTAAGTGAATGCCAAGGTCTTTAAGTGAACCTTTTGTCTGTAATGGGCGTGTTTTTGCTGGAAAGAGAAAGTAAATGTCGGGTTTTAGCAAGAAAGCATAGGAAATCATGGTCATGTGGCTATAAAATGATGCAAATGGTCATAAATGAGGGCTGGTTGCTGAATATCAAAAATGAAAGGTAGATTGGTGGCTTCAGAACTTTGAACAAACTAAGCAACTTATCACAAGTCAAGGACTACCTATGATTCTACCAGTATGACATATATTGGATTAGGATCAGAAAGAACCAGGTTCAAGACCATCCTTACTCTCCAAGCTTACTTTTGTCTTGGGCAAATTGCTATTTCTTAGAACAATTTCTATCACGGTTATTTCGAGGAAAAAATTGGAGGAGAGCTTACTAAGTCATGCTGTGTGCATTGTTTGGAACTTCCTGAAGAAAAGGAGGAATGATGATCATAATTTCAGAATTTAAAAATCCACTTCATGCTAAATGCCAGAACACTTATTTATTCAGCTAAATGTTGCACTATCATAGGTTCATGTGGTCACTACTTGTAACTTTCCTAGCCAGCTTCTGACAAGCAAAGTAAACGGGGGAAGCCAAATGTGGCTAATGACCACGTTTCACTTAACAATGGCAGTTATTCACTTATCTGTGACAGAAAGGTCATAAAATGGGAGCAAAACTCAACAAAAAAAATTTAAAATCACATCAAGCCGTTGTAAGAAGCTGTAGCAGCAGTGAATGCGTCAATTTTAATTTTTAATATAGTAAATATTGATAGATTACATAACCCATCCACACAAAAGGGTCATGCATAATTTTTGGGGGTCATGCATAATTTTTAAAATTGGGGAGGGATCTTAAGAGTTTCTTCTTCAGAGATGATTGTTTAGGTGAAGATTAGATCCTTCTTCCCACATATTAGGTCCTACGCTTGGAATTTGTGAAAACAAAGAACAGCAACACCAGAAGATAAATTAGGTGTAGTCGATCAGTCTACAACAGAAAGAACATCAAAGAGTCTTGTGGCACTTTAAAGACTAAAAATATGTATTACTCCATCAAGTCTTGTCTTCCCTCTCAAAGGTTTCCAGGCAAACATTCTACCAGGCTATAGCAGAGGAAGAAACTGGGATCATTTTATAATATTTTATTCCTCCGCTTCATTTTCTTTGATGTTGTGTCTTCTTAGTCTGAAAGATAAAGAACAGGGCTGCTTCTTTCTACTGATCTATTAAACTGCACCAAGAACAGTTCCAACCAAGGTATGAAAAATACGTATTTTAAATAAACAAATAAGCTCAGGATATTTAATGGTGAATAAATGCATATACTGTAGGTGGTTCGAGTTCACTTCAACAGATGCATTAAATGTCACTCACAGGGATGCATTTTGGGGAAGCCCCTCAGATATTTGAAGACTGCTGTCATGCCACCACTAGTCCTTCTAGACAGCAAGGAAACTAAAACAACTCTGGTTGGTCTTATGGAGAATCTGTGGTGGAACTTGGAGTGAGGGAGTTTGAGCCTTCTGGGCCTATAAGAACTCTCTGTGACATTTGGTACCATTGACCGTGATATTCTTCTCAATCATCCCTAAGGGTTGAGTGTGGTAATACATCTTCCTTAGTGGCCAGTGGTGGGGGTGGGAGGGGAAATCATGTCCTTGGCCACTTCTGTTTTGAGCTCAAACTTTTCTCCCATTTTGTTTAACATCTATGCGAAACCATTGGAGGTCAGCTGTCAATCTGAAGAGATGACTAGTCTGTCATACCTAGTTATATAGTTATTTATTTTAAATTATATTTACAAGGCCCTCTCAACTCATAAAGAAATGGAATAGTAATATTACTTTATTGATTAGCCATTAAGCCATTTCTGAATTCCTAACTCATAATGATAATGGGTACCAAACACGTTTTTTTTAAAAAATCAATCAATTATAATAAAATAGGTAAAAGATGGAGATCACCAAGTAGGAACACATATCTAACACATTAAAATAATTTCACCCTAGGTTATTCCACTTAACCCTGAACAAAAATAACAAGTCAGTGTATGATAGTGCATAGACTGGGAAAGACATAGAAATAGATCACCCAATGGGAGCTGATTGGTGACTGAAACAGTTTTGGAGTCTGGGCGTGGCTTAGTTTAAACTGATTTTAACTGAATTTTAACCATAATGATAATAGGACAGCCTTTATTTAATTATTTTAATAGGTTTTTAAATTGTCATTGTATCTATGTTTTTTATTGGCTGTGCACCGCCCTGAGTCCCTAGGGAGAGGGGGCGGTATATAAATCAAATAAAACCTTAAACCTTAGTTCTGTGCTCAGCTCTGAAACTGAAACTGAAACAAGTCTGAGCAAGCTCTGAAACTGAAACTCCACTCCTCTGCTTGTGTTTACCTGTATTTGCTACCACATTGGAAAAACCTGTTTTTTGGTATTGAATATTTACTTTATTTATTTATTATTTAAATTTCTAAACCGCCACTCTCCCAGAAAGGGACTCAGGGCAGTGTACAACCATCTAAAAAAGGCAATAACCAACAACAGTTAAAAACAGATTAAAAATATAAAATTAAATGGTTAGCAATTATAAAATTATAAAAATTTAAAATTTAAAAAATTTAAAAACCAATCAACCCCAAAGTTAGTGCTAGGCCATTAGTGCTACTTCATGTTATATTATATATAAAGAGAAGTTATTGAATCCTGCTAAACCAATTACTTGTGTGTGCTTCTGAATGTGATTGCTGCTGCAAACTCTGACAAACAACAACAAGAAGACAGGAAGGTTAGATCAACTTGGATTCTAGAAGACAGACACTCCAACAGAAGACCTACCTTCTACGTCCCATCAGATGAACTTGCTTTAAAAATGAGACCTGGAGCCTGCCTGTTATATTAGATCTAACCAGATGGGCAGAGACAATGAGAAACCGAAGTCATGAATGCAAACTCTACTTTTATTATAAAGCTTACAGTAATAGAACCTGTACAGAAGGGCAAGGATGAGTGTTATCTGTCTGATCACCCTTTCTAAGGAGAGAATTTTCCTTTCTTTAGGGAAGACCAGTTTAGCACTAGAATTTACACAGTCCTACATTTTGGGTCAGATGTTGTACAATGTTTCCCCCGCCCCAACCCCCCCCCCCCCCCCCAGGAATATGCCAAAGATTCCAGGGTAGCTGCCAACTCAGTAAAAAGTAACCTTGGAAAGTCCTCCTTTCCCCATGATCATGTATCTCCAGAGACAGAGAAAGAAAAAGAGGGAGATTGTGTTATAGAGGTCTTCCCTACACAAAGGTTACAGAATAATGGATGCATCCAAAGAGAATAATTTAACTTTTTGAGAGGTTCATGAGTTCCACAGCATGGATGCCTTGATCATCACATAATTTAAAGGAGCTTAAGATCATTGTACCACAACAGCAAACTCCGAGTCTTAATTGTGAGAAGTAATCCCTTTTGGGATTAGTAAAATCATACCCGTCCATCAGTTGTTTTACCCATTTCATTTCAAACAACAGTACTTAGGAATTGTTCAGTATCTGAAGACAGCCACAAATTGATCTCCAACATTAAACATATCCAACCATTCATTGGCAAGAACACAAAACATATTTAAAAAAAAAACCATAGAAAGCAATAAGGAACATGGCTTTCCCTATGAATCTTTGACATTACTGTCAAACTACAGAATAGATGCATAAAAACTACTTATATTATTATTTTTTATTTTATTATTATTTATTAAATTTAT
>JAEANM010017758.1:0-12856 GCA_017656035.1 Myanophis thanlyinensis | reverse complement strand
CAGAACAGAACAGAACAGAACAGAATAGAATAGGCCACACTTATTGGCCAAGGGTGATTGGACACACAAGGAATTTGTCTTCAGTGCTCTCAGTGTACATTAAAGGAAACTCTACATTCGTCAGGAATCATAAGATAAAACACTTAATGATAGTCATGGGGTACAAATAAACAGTCAAATCATACTTGGAAACAATAAACTAATACTAATATTAGTATTAGTTATTTCTTTTTAAGGCTTACAAAGCAGTTCCTCCCAGAGGCTCTATGTGATAGGTAAACATTATACAAATCACAATAGAATAAAACAAAATATAAATACAAGCAGTAGCAAGCATTGATGAAATTGATTTTTTTCTAGCTTATTATCAAATAAATCTTTCAGAAAAGCCTGATTAACTATTCCACAAAAGGCTATAAGAATATTTACATCCTAACCGCAAGTAACTGAGTTCCAAAAGAAGGGAGGCACCTCACCTGGATGCCCCTCTTGTCATAACTACTGATAAAATGGGACATTCAGCAGGCACTCCCCTTTCATCTGGATTGGATGGGCAGAATACACTCAGAAATGCAATGTCTAAGATACCTGATACCAAACCATGTAGTCATTATGGAAAGCTGTTTTAATACCTTTAAATTATAATACATTATCTTGTGTGTTATATATCTATCTACAACATAACAGATGTGGAAGGCTCCTTGTTGTTTCTAAAAATTCTTTTCAATATTACTTCAGGAGGAAGATGAATAGGAAAGAGAGAAAGATAGCTTAAAAATTGATCAAAACCCCAAGTTATTTTAGATGTGGTTGGAAATATATTTAAAATCATGTCCACGGACCCAAAATAATCTAGAAATAATCAAATGGAATTTAAAGTTCACAGTGGCTGGTATATCACATTTATTGTTAATTTTCTGGAACTGTTGATGAAAGTTTCAAAGATGCTCCACTGGTTGAATTCCAAATAACTCCATAAATCCAATATGATCTGAATGATAGCATCACTTTTCACAAATGTTAAAATTTCCAATATTCTCAGTGCTATTACCAAAATATTTATTTTATAATAACTAGCTTTAACTTTATTTTATTCATCTTTTCATCCCATTCAACTCTAATGCATCTCTTCTGGTATTTTTGCTTTTTTTTAAAGTGTATGTTAGCTTAAAAAAACCCACATTGCGTCCTTATGAGCCGATACTTATGCATCCTTATGAGCCAATACTCCCCCAAGATTATTTATTAAATTAGAAAATTGTATAAATATAATATGTTGGTAAGTAACAGTATTTATTTTAAAATCTTACAACTAAAATTTCTCCAAAATTACTAGAGATATAACAAAATATCAGAAGGTTGAAAGGAAAAATACCCAAACAGTAGTTTAAAAAAATATCCAAACAGCATTTAAAACAGATGAAGCTAAAGATGAAGCTAAACATTAAAAAATCATTTCTCAAAACAATAAATGTTTGTCTCTTCTATGAGAAGAATGTAAAAATCCAATGGAATTTTATACAAGTTTGTACAGTTAATAATAATGAACCTGATTCAAGATAGATGCATAAATAATGGGGAGGTCAATAGAGACTCCCAATTTTGCTAATTGGTTTTTAACAATTTGCCTGGCTCTGGCTGATGCATCTGTTTTGATCTTATCTGGAACAAGATACACTGAATATAGTCATTTTAGCATCTCTAACTAGACATGTAATTTGCTTTACACAGAATTGCCCTTGAAACACCTACAGAATACTTCTATCCATATTATAATGGGACAAAACCATTATTGTCATATTTCACTGGTAATATATGAGCTACACCGACTACCAGTGTTTTTCTAGATTCTATCCAGGTGCTTGTTAGCAGTTATAAATCCCTATATGGTTTAGGATCTTTAAAACATTTATTCAGAATTGAATCTGCCCACTCAGTAAGTCTAAATAGAGTCCCTGTGGAGATAGCTCCTACAACTATACAATATTACAATCAAAATCATAAGTGCAAAAAATCAGAAATGAATACTCGAGTTAGATTTCCTATTTATGGTATAGAATATTATTCTATATTATTAACATGATACCAAAAGATAATAATAGAAGGGCTATTTCTGCAAATAAACTTTTTTACAAGAGGGAGGAGCTCCTGCAGAGAATGCCACTTCTATACTGCCTCCACCAGATATACATACTGTGGGTGGGTGTTTCACTAGAATGATTTTTTAAAATTACAGACAATTCTTTACAGTGCTTCTTTGTCTTGCAATTTTCAACATAAGTATATATACCAACTGGACAAGTCTGAGTACTTGGTGTGAAAGCAACAATATAGCACTATTAGTTAGAAGGTCTGTTCTCAAAAGAGTTTTTGGCAAGCCATCCCCAAACAGCCATCCCATGTAGGAACTTCAATTAATTACAATTGTGAATTAGTAACATAAACTATAATTAGACTAGTTAACTGGCTTTTAATAATATGTTCAAAAGACTAAAGTACAGAGGCAAGGAATAGTACAGTCAAATATAATGGGAATCTGGGAATGCATCTGTAGAACTCTAGAAAAATCAGTATTTCCTCCATACCTTTAAACAAATATTCTTGTAAAAGAACTATAGCTGGGTATTTTAAAAGCTCTAGTTTACTGCAATTTCTATGAAGAAGCTACTTCAGTTAGAAGCAAAATGTTTTCAAGGAAACATTTTCCAGTTGCCTTTTGAAAAAAATACCTTTCGGTATTACTATGAATACATATACAGATGTGCATGATAGCAAAATTTGTGGGTATCTAAAACAAAAGCAAAAAAAATAAAGAGAAAGAAGAAAGAGAGAATAAGACTGAGTGTTAATTTTTATGTAGGTAAAGGGACAAAAGAAGAAACTATCACAAGTAGGGGAAAAAGCTTACCATTTGCAAACTGTCCAGCCATTTACCTAAAGTCTACATTTATGCACATGTTAACAATTGAATAAATTAAACTTACTGTAGTGCATTGTGGAAATCTGAGAATTCATTAGTTTCAGAGCTTTTCACAATGGTCCACTCAAAAGCAAGTCCTGCCAATGTGCTAAAAGTGTTTCCTTTAAATAATTGAACATCAAAACAGTTAGAATGTAAAGATAGTGTTCCTTCATTTGTCAAACTATCTGCACAACCACAATGTTTAAGAATTACAGTGAAAATAAAGCAGAACTGCACACACATAAAATGATCAGGTAAACTCATTTAAGAAGTAGTTGGCAACATGACTAACTGTAATGACCTGGGGAAAGAGGAATAGAGGCAGAACACAATTTATTTATCTCAGAAAGTAAAAATTCTTATTAAATATTCTATAAATATGATACAAGAAGTAAAATATAAATATAATAAATGTACGTATATCAGATATAACATGAAATTTGATTTTTTAATGGAAAGATTTAAAATGGAAACTAGGCTAAATTAGAAAGGGTAGGGAAACAATCTTCTTTTAGTAATACTGTCAATGCCTCATCAACCACAGAATGTGAAATTGCAACTGATTATTTGCAAGCACATTTTCTATTCAATAGACACTATATGTAAATGTTCCCTTTCTGACTGCAAACACCAAATGATCAAATATCATGATCCAATGAATATATCCCTCTGCAACATACATTTGGCTTTTAAAATCCCAGCAATATCCTTATTACTTATAACAAACAGTTCATAATATAAACCATCTTCCTTCAACTTTGTTTGGAATAAAACACATAGAATTTATATCCTGGATTTCTGGATAGGTTAGTTTTCATATATTTGGAGGATATTTACAAATGTTCACTATGTGTCACTTTCTGACTTTAAGGAAAAAGAATTTAAAATCATTAATATTTAATAATATAGTAAAGGGGTGTCCAACTTTGGCTATTTTAGGATCTTTGAACTTCAACTCCCAGAATTCCCCAGCCTACATGGCTGGCTGGGGAATTATGTGAATTGAAGTCCATAGATCTTAAAGTTGCCAAAGTTGGATGCCTCTCATGTAGTGTATCATAGAGAAAAGAGATTTCAATGAGTAAGTGTAATGGACAGGTATAAAATGTTATATAATAGTAATTTACTGTTTTCATGACATATTGTTTAATACTACAAAAGCAAGACAATTTTCTTAAAGTATTACTAAAATCTAAACAAAAGCAAATCAGCAATATGTAATCATGCACATGAAAGAACAAAGAACTGTCCTTCTATGGATTAAAATGTTGAATCCATGATACATTTGATACCTTCAGAATCTCGGGCTTGAATTTTCAACTGCAGTGGTGAATCCTCAAGATATAATTCCTTTGTTGTAGATACTATGTGAATAGTATGAATAACATCTACTATAGCATCACAGCGAAGGACTTGGCCAGTCACTTGATGAAAAAGATGAAAACATTATTAATCCAATCAACATTGAACATTAATACAGTTGGCAGTTTAGCACAGCATTCTGTAACTCAGTATCTCTAGATGTTTAGGACTATGACTCTCCTACCATGCTGTGCAGGAATTTTGTCCAAAACCGCTGTATAAGAATAATCTTAAATTGCAACAAAGTGAACTGGAACATGCAGAAGACTGTAGATAGCATGGCTCCTTCAAAACTGCTTCCAGGTGCATTTTGATGCACGAGCATGCACACAACTGGAAATCATTGGCAAAGCAACCACAGATCCTTGGATTTTTTACAGTCCAAAGGGGGAACTTCATACATGTTATTACATGTACAGCACTGAATCTATCTTAACTTTGCCAAATTTCAATCCTACAGGAATCATGGTCCCAGATTTTGAATACATTCTGTAAATTAACCCATTTGAAGTGTGTTGATTCAAAACTGGCTGCTCTATGATTCACCATTTCATCCAAATGGTTGCAAATAATCAAACAGACAGAAGACTTTTAGTAGTATATAGATGTAGAAACCCTGTAAGTGCTTTAAAATTAATTCTAATGAAATCTTAGTAGAGAAGAAACAGACTGTACTGTACTTACAAACATCTTCAGCCAAAATAATACTTGTAAGCCGTGTTATCTGTGATGATCTTGCTTGAATAATAGCCTTCCGTGAACATTGATGGTTATCTTCTTCTATAGCATCTATGCTAGCAACTTCTGGTCTGGTGGAAGACCTATTTAAAAATATTAAAAATATAAACCAGTTATAAACCAATTATAACTGCTGAAACCCTTTGCACTTTAGTCCTTATAGCAAAGAGTCTTAGAAAATGAAAATTCTGTGATGGTGAAAACAGATATTACTGCTGGAATTAAGAGAGCAATGAGTTGTCTTTTCACTGCATTTAAGCAATGAATAATAGAAACAAGATGTGCCCATTTTTCATGTTCAGTTAACAGTTAACAGCTGTAAAGCATAAGGAATTTTTATAAATTTTCTGATACTTTGTGAAGCAGCTTTGAAAAGGTGATTTGTGCAAAGTACATTAATGACATTGGTCTGACGAATAGTCCTCGCTTAATGAACACAATTAGATGGGAACTGCTGTTGCTAAGCAATGTGTTGTAAATGTCATGTGAGCATAATATATCTTCTGATGTTAGCTCCAGCTGTAGTCATTAAAGAAATCACTGCGGGTTGAGTGCGATGTCATGCAACTGCCAATTGCAACTTTGTGTGCTCGCTTCCCCCATTGTGTTTTGATTGGTTGAAGCTGGCCGTGAAGCTGACAAATAACAATCACGTGAGAGTGAGATGTTGTGACTATTATAAACATATGCTGCTTGCCAAGTGCCTGGATAGAAATCCCATGGCATGGCCATGCTGCGACGGCTATAACTCTGAAGACAAGTTATTAAGTCTTCTTTTACAGAACTATTGCAACTTTGAATAGTTGCTGAACAGTTCTGCTGAAGCGAGAATGACCCATGTTGCTAGGTACAAAATTAAAAACCATTTTGTTTCATACAGAACAAAACAACCCTACTTGAAACTCTCTGGCAAGTTATTTCAAGTTTAGTCTGTTCTGATGAAACAATACTTGAAATAGCTTTAGGTTATGCATTTCATCAGAACAAAATTCAAAAACGTTTCAAGCATTCCCATCATAAGAATGAATGGGAACAATCAGCTGCTTCTCCTTTATTTTTCATTTCAGAAACACACAGAAATGTAATCCACGCTAAGTACTATCAATTACAGGTAATTCTCGACTTACAACAGTTTGTTTAGTGACCGTTCAAATTACAGTGGCACTGAAAAAGTGACCTTTGACCCCTACTTATGACTGTTGAAGCATCCCTATAATCAAAATCTGGATCCCTGGCAACTGGCCTTTATTTATGACAGTTGCATGCTCCTGAGATCATGTGATCACCTTTTGTGACCCTCTGACAAGCAAAGTTAGTGAAGATGCCACTAATAATTCCGTTACTAATTTAATAACTGCAGTGATTCATTTAACATCTGTGGCAAGAAAGATCGTAAAAAGGGGTAAAAGTCACTTAACAACTGTCTTACTTAGCAATGGAAATTTTTGGCTCAACTGTGACAGTAAGTCACAGACTACCTGTAAAAATAAATCCCCAGTTTTTCTCATACACTGAAAATTCTGTTTAATTTAGAATTGTATCAAATTCTCATTCCTTTTCTGTCTTCAAGATATCTTCTTTATTTCAGTATATAAATATTAATTCTCAGCCAATAGACTAACAAAGAAAGAGACCACCTAACTGCTTTAATAGTTCTTTCATTACTAGGTTTCTACAATAACAATTTTATTCTTTTTCAAAGATTTCTTTGGCCACTATACCTATAGGTTTAACATACCACTCATTTAGCAAATTTAAACAACAGAATTGACATGTTTTATTGTTAAGTGAGCCCATTCAACAAGCAAGCACAGCAAAAGTACTGTAGCTATGTGGATTTGCTAAAGGTTTTGCTTGTACATTGTAGTGGTTCCGAGTGAAAAACATGGCTGCTAATGTTTAATATCACTAATATTACAATGACAAAAAATGACTGTCCATATGGCTCAACAAACCAACCTAATCATCACAGTTTTTTCTATGTGAAAATGCAACATTAAGTTCGAAATTAACACAAGAAAGGTACAGAATGTTCCTTGAATTAAAAAAAAAGAGCAATACCAAATCAACATTATACTAGCGTTCTTTAGGATTACTCAGCAGTATCTGAGTAATATTTGCAATATAATATATGCAAATGCTACCTACTTACAAAATAAACCATAGCACAACATACTGTAGTTGCAATCCATATACATTCTGATTTCCCCACAGCAATTAAGAAGACAACAATAATAGGCAGGCTGGCAGCCAAGAACCATAAGGTTTGCCTGGTCATGTTCTTAGCTTTTCTTTCTCTCTTCTTAACATCTTATTCCTGTATAACCTCATTCATGCAAATCAATAGTAGCAGGGACATGATGTCCCCTGCTTCCTTATTAGCTTGGGTGGAAGTAGTTTGGAAAAGCAACCTAATCATAAGTCTCAAAGTAACCATCTAATCACATTGTTCAGAATAATTGGGATGTTTCAAATAATGATATTCAAACCAGCCACATTTTGTTTCACACTCAGAACAATCTCTAAAGAGGCATTTCTTCTGCCAATAAAATTGCTGGTTTTATTATTTTGGGTTTTTTTATTTATATCTCAGCTTTTTTAAAAAAAATTATGAATTGCCTTAATCTTATAGCAGAACAATAAAATAGCATATAAATCAAATAAATGACACAAAATTTTGTTCTGACAAAGCAAACTCATGAAACATGTTTTGTTTCATGAATACAGAATACTGAAGAAAGCCATTTCAAGATCAGAACATTTTGAATTATGATTTTCTGCACATTTAGGCATTTTAACATAAGAATAGTTTTCACAGCAAGAAGTAATACCTCTATTTAATTCTGCATTGATCAATTATTGTATCTGTTTCTGAACACTACCCACAGATGGCCAGAGGACGAGAAGCCAAGTCATATGAATAAGGATTGAAAAAAGTGAAAAAGTTTCACTTTCATAGAAAGGACTAGGGATGGGGTGTGTGACAGAAATGTTCAAATACCTGGGGATGTTTCCACAAACAAGATAGTTACCACCTGTGCTCCATCATTCCAGAGACATGGCAATTGATTTGAGTTACAGGAAGGATTAGAAAACCTTTTGAACATTAAGAACAATTTGAAACCAATTATCTATATGAGCTGTCAGAAATGCTTTAAATTCTTGCATTGGGTAGGAGGTTTGATTTTGTGGCCTAAACAACTATTTACAATGTTATAATTCTGTCCCTAGTATAAACAGTCCTGATATTTACTGTGAAAGCCAATTTACAGGTACTATTTGCTTAACAACCCTAATTTGGATTAGACTTTGAAGTGGTTGTTAGGTAAAATACCATGTGACTGTACTATTAGTGGTAGCAATTCTAGTACTCCCAGTTCATTAGGCCAGGATCTCAGACTTCTCCTGCCCTGCCATGCTCGCTTCCACTTCAATTCTCCAAATCCATCTATCTCCTCTATCTCAGCCCATTTGCTCACCCTGAATTCTACTACTGCCTATGCCAACTGACCTTCAACCTCTTCTTCCCTCTGCTGATGAGGCACATCTGGCTGTGACTGAGGCTGTTTCTTTGATAGGCCTCGTGCAGCCTACCAGAAGGAGAACAGCCATCAAGTCAAGTTTTACTGTCATTTCAACAATGTACAGTACAGTACAGTACACAGTGAAATGAAACAATGTTTCCCAGGACTAAGGTGCTACATCAGACAACATAGATAAAAAGAAAAAAGCAGGACACAGAACTACACATAGTTCTAAATCTAAGAACTTGTGGGGGGGAGCTAAATACACAAATATTTATGGTTCCAGTTTCTTTGTGTTGAGGAGTCTGATGGCTTGTGGAAAGAAACTATTACACAGTCTATTTGTGAGTGCCCAAATGCTTCTGTACCTTTTTCCAGATGCAGGAGAGTAAAAAGTGTGTATTATGGATGTGTGTGGTCAGCCACAATGTTTCTGGCTTTACGGATGCAGCATGTGGTGCATATGTCCATGACAGGGGGAAGAACAACCCTGATTATCTTCTCTGATGTCCTCACTATTCGCTGTAGGGTCTTGCGATCGGAAACGATGCAATTCTCAAACCAGGTGATGATGCAGCTGGTCAGGCTATTCTCGATGGTCCCTCTCTAGAAGGTTGTGAGGATGTGTGGTGGAAGCTGTGCCTTCCTCAGTTTCCTCAGGAAGTAAAGAAGCTGCTGGGCCTTCCTTGTTATGTTGGTGTTGAGGGACCAGGTGAGATTCTCTGTCAGGTAAACACCAAGGAATTTGGTGCTCTCTATGATCTCCACGGAGGAGCCATTGGTGTTCAGTGGGGAGCGGTCATGTTGTGTCCTCCCAAAGTCAATAACCATCTCTTTTGTTTTGTCTACATTCAGAGACAGGTTGTTGGCTTTACACCAGCCGGAGAAGCATGGAGACAGTGAAGGTTGATAAAAATCAGTGACAGATTAGAGGATGATGGTGGAATACATGGTGGCCAAAAGGGCAGAAACCAGAAGAAAAAGATGGGTGGGGGAGTTAAATTTATAAGCTTCAGTTGTAAATGTGGAGGCTTCCAAGCACCTGAATTTTAGTCACGTGACCTCAGGGGTGCTGAAATGGCCACAACTTTGAGGACTGATCCTAACTCTCATTCATTCAGCTCTATTGTAACTTCAAATGGAATGAATTGAGGGCTACCTGTAGTAATTAAACCATCAGGTTAGAACCCAAGAGTTTAGTCCTGCCTTAGGCACAAAGCCCTCTGGTTGATCTTGCCAAGTGTTGTCTCTCAGCCATAGAAGGAAGGGAACAGCAAGCCACTTATGCAAAAAGACCTTGCCATAAAAAAGGCAGCAAGTGGTCCAATGATTCAAAAAAGTAAAATTAAAAAAAAGGTTTGACAGAAAGAAGGGTTGGGGTTTTTTTTATATTTCAAAGTTTAATGAAAATGTTTTTATGGACAACCTATTCACCCAGAAGTCAAGGACCAAACTCAATGGTGGAAACACTATCAAAGCCATCATTATCTGGGCTCTACCTATAAAGTTATCTTTACTTGCCTTCTGTTTGGATTCAATTTTATGAGCACAATGGATAGTCACATTTAGCATTTATTTATTGATTTAACTTGATTGTTAACTTCAGGTAACAATCAGGAAAGGCTGTGAAGAAATTACAAAGATTCTGAATTCCAGAATGCTGATTATTATGAGCATTTGTAATAAATCTGCATACTTTTCAAGTGTCTTGCTTGCAAGAATGGATTTTAACCAAGTCAGGCTGTACACAGAATATTTCATTAACAGCATCCAAAAGACTCTTTTGATATTAATCAATATTTGTCACTGTGAGCATCTGGGCTGGCCATTGACCCAAATACTTGATTGACGAACAATGCTTTCATTAAAATAGCCCCTAGAATTTCATCTGTCCATACAGAATCAAGAGCATCAATGCTAGCTTTCAGTTTAAAATGCTAAGTTTCTTGGAAACCATGAAACCACAAGTCATAAAGAATTTCTTCAGTTGGACCCAGGACTTGGATGTTCATTTGGAAGATGTTTTTGAGGAGACTGATCTGGCAATATTGGTTTAACATTTTCTCAGGGTAAGCAGATACTGGGACTGGCAGTGAAATGTCTAGAGCAGGTCAGAAAACAAACACAGGAATTACCTAAATATGAATTATTATATGGTATAACAATAGAATCTTGAAAGCTGGACAGGGATTTACTGTTCATCAGGGTAAGGCAATCTTGATTTTTTTTTCCTCTTATCATTTCTATCATGGGTATCAAACTCACTACATCAGGTTACTGTCACGTGACATTTCACAATGCTTTCCCCATTTGTGGAGCTAGGATGGGCATGGCCTGTGTGTGTGATGCATCCAGCCTGTGGGCTGCCAGTTTAACACCCCTGGTCTATATGGTTAAATCGATTACATAAAGAATCCCTTCAAAGCCATGTCCATACTCCTCTCCCTACATAAGGAGGTGCTGGAGGGAGGGTAAGGTGAGACAGACTCATTTTCCCCATTTGTTTACCAAGAATGTCCAATTTACAATGTTTCAGATATATGGATTCACACAAATAATCCTTTACTTTTTGTTCATTTGGTAATTGTAGATAAACAACAGGATGTGAGTGTGACACAACAGAATTAGGTGCCAAAGATTGTTTCAGTTCAGTCAAGTGTTAAATCAACTACTAGCATCCTGTAGATTTGTAAGACTCAAGTTTTCTAATAAACAGCATACACTTCTTAACAGTATTTCACCCACTATGACATTTACCAAAAAAAATCATTAAAGTATAAAATCTTTTCCAAGTTAAAGGAGCCTGTATTTGGAACCTGCCTGGAAAGGGCTTTGTACATGTGACTGCCTCTGAAGGCAATCTGCTGAGAGGCTAATGGGCTTCCTTGTACAGTTGGTTGGTCACTGTGAGAATAAACTGCTAGATCAGATCACTGTGAGCCTGATCTAGAAAGGCACTGTATACATTGAAGCTTCTTAGATAAGAAGCTAAGTGTTTTCGAAGGAAAAAAAAAGTTCAGTTGCCTTTTGGAAAAGCACCATTGGGATAAAACAAAAGAGACCAGCACAATAAGGATAAAAAACCATTTGCTTTCTGAATGAGAACTGAAGAACTGAAAAGGGCCTGCAATGATCAAATAGGGAAGATCTTGGTGTCCTCTGACCCAGATGGGTGAAAGCCAGGTAGGAATTGGAGAGGTGAAAGAAAGAGGGGTGGTGGTGGAGGCTGTAGGACATTGGAAAAAATGTTGGTTAGGTGTACCTGTAATTGAATCTTGTTGGGGTGCTGCTATTTGACATTGGGTAATTGGGAATGAGACTGGATAGCTAAGGAGGGCAAATATGAAAGGAAGAATGACAATGGTAGGCAGTGAAAATACACAGGAATATTTACGTTTCAAGAGATGAGATTGGCACAACATTTTGAATCTTTAATTAAGGTACCCAGTGGCGTAGCAGTTAGAGTGCAGTACTACAATATTGCAGTGCTTCTGCTAACTGCTGATTCAAATCTCACCAGGCTCAAGGTGGACTCAGCCTTCCATCCTTCCAAGGTGGGTAAAATGAGGACCCAAATTGTTGGGGCAATATGCTGACTCTGTAAACTGCTTAAGAGAGCTGTAAAGCACTATAAAGCGGTATATAAGTTTAAATGCTATTGCTACCCCTATTTTTAAGAAGCTCATGGATTGATACAAGTATCAGACTCAGACTGATGCTTCCAAACATCAGATCTGTATATAATGAATATAACCCCATTTGCAATGAAATCATGGAGCACACACTTAGCATACATCACTGATACTTGGCTGGATGAACAAAAGGAAATATATCTCAACAAGATCTGCATGTACTGGAAGAAAATAGTGATGTGATATTACATTTTACAGTACATTGGTTCCATTCCTACATGAGTAGATTCACTCACTCATGTAGGAATGTGACAGTGGAGAAAGTTGAACTTTTCATTGTAGGGTGCTCCAGAGTTCAACACTATCTCCTGTGTTGGATAATATCTAAAAGCAGTCACTGGAAGAAGTCATCTGAAGGCTTGGGGTGAGACATCTTCAGTATGCTCATGATACCCAGGTAATAGTCCTATCCTATTATGTGGTTCATTAGATTTTTATTTATATGAATCAAATTCAAATTCAAATTTTATTGGTCACATGCACAATCATACATGGTACAATATGCTTACGCAGCCATTCACGACCACAGGTAAGTTAGGGCAGAATGGGAGGGTAAGAAATAGGTTGGGAATAAGTTG
>JAEANM010017757.1:0-12856 GCA_017656035.1 Myanophis thanlyinensis | reverse complement strand
AGCTCCTCGGAAAACCAGGGAGCCAATTGGGATCGACGCCGCGTCAGAGGCCGCAAGGGCACAACCCGATCAAGAGCTATGGATGTTGAGCTACTACTGTACAGCAACTTCCCTTTTAAACCATTAAAAATATAATCACGGCTGTCCATAAAGCATACCTTGTCACCAGTTCTTTTGATTTTGCACTGAACTCATAAATATTTTATCTTTGGCAACCACATATACGAGGAAATCAGGCCACAACTATGCAAGCTCCACAATCAGACATCCCATCCTCCTCGCTCTCCCAGAACTTCAAATTGTAAATATAATTTAATCTTATTCTAATTTCCTAAAGTGTAAATTTCCTAAATCTCAACTGTAAATTTTTAATTTAATTTTTATGACAAGCGGTTACTCAAAGCATTTCACTACATATTTTACCATGTATGATTATGTATGTGATAAATAAAATCTGAATCTGAAATGTCATCATTGTCATATTGACCTAGCAGCTTTCTTATTTTTTAACCCTCTTAAATCCCTCCTTTATTTTATCTGGACTCTCAGGAAAGAATCCCTTTTCAATCAAGATTTCAACAAGTTCTATCCTACTATCAACCTAGGCTTAGACAACTTTTTGATCCATCACCAGAAAGGATGCAATGTTTTTATACGCTTTTGGAGTGATGGATTTAAGTCTTAAGACTGCTGATATTGCAAAAGTCTTATACCATTACAAATGATTTCTTCTATTATCTCAGAACTTTCTACATTGTTTAAAACTGCTCTTTAGGGTTTCAATCATATTTTTCTCAACCCTGAAATTGGACCTGGAGCTTTCTGCAACCAATATGCCTCCTCTAACATAACGATGAATGTGGCAAGGAAGACTTATCTAAAACTTGTTAATATTACTGGGACTTTGTCCAATGTTCCTTTTGGTTCAGTATTGTCCAAGTAGTATTAAAAGCCAAATGCATCAAGTTACCTCATTCATTAAAAGCCCAATTTTCCTATTTGAACATATAAATATAATTTACATTTATAACATATCAATGAGGCAAAACGAAATTCAATTACAACTTTATTTTTCCATACTGTTGTTATCTTCTCCAGTTATTTGGGGAAAAAAAATCATTTTTCCTGTCAAGAGATTTTTTTAAAATTCCCCTTTTCCTTTACAGCCTGCTCACCAAAAATGATTGCATTTTAAATAGATATCAACTGAAAAAAGTTGGCTACATTGTTTTGAATGACTAAATTATAAGGACTGCAATAATCAAGGCAATCAATAAAAAAATTTTCACTTCATGTGGAAACAAATATGCCTTATTATATGATTATGCTGGATCTTCTTTAATTTTTGTATCTAAATACTGCCCCAATCTACCAAACTGCTCTTTTGACATCAGCCCATCTACTCCTTATTCCTTGGGCTGCCTTCACTTCTTTCCATTCCAATTTGACATCAAGAGCTGCTTCTTCTAATTCAGGATCTTCTCTGACTGGCCCATTAGGCTTTGCAACGACAATGGGCAGCGGGCCACATTCTTCACGGAATTCTACCACATAGAGCTTCTTCTTGTCTGCTAGCTTTTGATGAGTTTCCTGTGGAGATAATTCAAAGAGAGGATTCTAAGCTATAAAAATACCAGTTCATCAGTTTTCAAAATGTAGTAAATCAATAGTTTCATGGAAGGTAAAAGCTATCCTTAGCTGCCTCTTCTAACTCCTCTTTACTGTTTTTAGTATCAGATGTAGCAGTGTCCCTTAGTCTCAGCTTTAACCTCAATATTTTAGTATATCAGGAAAAATGGACACAATAGTCTTTAGTAAGGAAAGCCTGAAATAAGGAATGAAAGTTCAAGATTTGAAAAGTCAAGACATAGAAAGAACAATATGCATTCTACTTTTACATATGAATAGCTTGTTGTATCAGGCCAAAGTACCTTTCAATCTAGCAATAGCTGTAACTTCCTAGTACTTCAAACTAATTCCTACTGGTAGTTCTTTTTCACTCTTCCTAGTTCTTCAAAACTATTTTGCCTATTTCCCATAATAATGTACTAGCATTCTTACTAACAAAGGAGACCTGCAGGTTGATTTCCACCTTTACAGATTTTCTTGGCATAAAAAGTGACTGGAAGTCAGATGAACTGAGATGATTTCACAGACATATGATAATAATAAAAGCAAGCAACCCAGATAAAAAAGGCAAACTTTCCAGCAATATTATAAAGCTGAAACTTGTTTGTTTGAAAATCCCTCAATTATGAAACAAAAGCACTCCCCTCACAAAACAAAATTTACCCCAAAAAAGAGAAGAATGGTAAAAATCAATATATTCCATATAAGAGGATTCTAGTTAATCCACGGCATATTTCAATAATAATGGACCAGACAGCAGGTGATGAGAAAAAATCTCTACTTGCCCAAAACCCAAGAGAGACTGTCACTCAAGCTGTTAACATTAGGCTACAATAAGGAACACAACTTTTTTATTTGGCTTCTGATTGTCATGCCCGAGCAAAACTCCTAACTGTTTAATTTAATTCACCTTTATATTGCATCAATGTTTCCCTTGTTCGGTGCCTGCCTCAAGTCTCCGCCATGGCAGTATTTTGAAGAACAAATACAATCCATCTTTGGATTGCAAAAAACTTATTTTTAATCAAAATTGGAGAAAATTATCGTATTCCACAAATCATGCTTAGGAGATCAAGAAACTATTTTCTGTTATTCACTTTAAATTAATTTGAACATTCCCTCCCTGTACCTTCCCACTGCACTACGACAGAGAACAATTCATAAAATATCATTAAAATACAGGTCCAAGTTAATATTTTTAACATACATGTGTTAGTCACTCACTTAATTTTTACCTGATTAGCTAATCCCTTAAAGAGACATGTAGTGAGATTCAGTATATTCTTTGATCCATAAACCCTGGCATACATGTCTTTAACTCCAATCAGTTTGCAGAGTGTGATGATAGCGCGGTGACAATGAAGTCCATACCCTGTGAAAAACAACGTAGTAAGATTCAAATAAAATGGTATTTTATAAACAGCAACTGTTATTATAAGTTTTTCAACTTATCTGAGGACTATATTATTTGGGACGACCTACAATAATATATTCTTGGAAGCAGGTTTGCTAAATGCTCCAAAAGGTGATTAATTTCTTCCTAATACAAGAAATGTCTGGTCTATTACAATTCACTTGAAACAGTAAAGCCATTATTCACATGTCTTCCATTCGTTCCTCCTTCGCCTTTTAAATAAACATTTTCTCTGTTTATTAATCCATGTTAATTAGCAGAAGGTTTACCTGTCCAATTAGCTACTTCATGAAATTTATTTAATTCAATTTTTGACAGATACATTATCGTCTGTAAAAAAGTAAATGTATTTTTATTTTTAAGACCTTGACTTTTCATATTCTTCCTAATAGTTTGTTTGATATTATTGCAATTATATTAGCATAAGATCAAACAAAATGGGTAAGAATGGATACATTTCTTTAGTGTGGTTATTTTTTTTAAAAATGTCTACATGAGAAGTCTGCTTAAATGCTATCAATGGGATATTCTTAATACAGAAGCCTAATGGTTATAAAATGGAATGTAGAATACTTTTATACTTATTTTTTGATGCTCTACTGTCACTTTCATTGAGAATAATAGTCCTTTTATATTTTCCAACAGAAACTTGTTTCATGAGATTAGGTTTATAAAGCTTTTAAAAATTCAAGTCTGACCAGATGTATTTTATTAAAAGCTACAAATACAGCTCTTTGTGGTTATTTCAACTGTAGGGCAAATGATCACTCAGCGATTGGAGAACAACTGTCCATTTCCTCATGACAACAGTAGATGCGCAATCTATTAAATGAGAACACTCCACTGCGATAGCTATATGGATATTAGGACAATACTGTTATCATTGATTCTTCCATAAATAAATATTGCGCTGTATGTTACTTTATGACTATAACAGACTTAACCAAGCTGCTATCAAAGATTTTAGAAGACAATTAAAGCCGCTCAATTGAGTAGGTCACTCAGGAGTCTAAAATGGATGGATATTAGCTGACTTTGGAACAGATAATACTATACATTTTCCCCATAATAGAAATTCCCAATTTCTATGGAAATTTCTTCTTCCTTTTTCTCACCTTTGTTTTGCTTCTTCATCCGAATTGTCGTTTTTTTAAAAGTGGCTGCAATATCATGGTAAACTAAAAGAAAAACAAAATATTGCTAAATAAGTATTTTGAATCCTGAATGATTTCAATGTGTAATTTTAAGTATGTTTACTGTTTGTTCACAGAAAATCTATTTCCTACACAGAAAGCAGTATGGCATTGGGAATAGAAACATTTTCATTTGTTGAGTGTGCACTGCTTTGAAAGTTGTCTGAAGAGCAATTTGTATAGTGTCTAGATCTTTATGGCACCGGAATGAAAACCAAGTATTGATTTTCTGGTTCTGAATCTTGAGAAAACAAAGCTTTTACTTTTCTACTGCTAAATAAGAAAGCAGTTTGGGGCAATCCACAAATCGGTGCAATTAATTTAAGTTTGTGTTTTATCTGAGGTAGCTATATTCAAATGAATCACAGTAATTACCATGCATTAAAAAAAATCAAGGCATAATCTGAAAGAAAAGGCAAAATAATTTTTCTAAAGCTCATCAGATATTATAATCTCTGGGAGAGGAAAGGGCCTAGGGAACTCTGCAGGCATCCCTGACATTTTCTAATGAATTTGGATAAATTCACGCAAAAGAATGAATGGGTGTGAGATGGAATAAAACAGCTATTAATTCATGTGGCCAAAACAAAAGTTTCAGGTGGGGCGTATTAAGCAGTCTAATTTTGCAAGTTCATGAAAGTTGGATTTATGGAAGAAATAAGCAGTTTTATAATATCTGGGGAAAAATACTGTAACTAACTCACTTTTAAAATTTCAATTAAAATGTATTTCTAATACTTACTTGTGTGATCGTCATATCTTTCTACATACTGTAAATGGCGAATAGCTTTGTTCTTTGCCTGGGGAAACAACATCAGTTTTAAAAACTAGAAATGATTAAGAAAATGTACCAACTCAATTTAAAGTTAAGTCACAGGACTGATAAAAGAAAAAATATTAAACTTACTTCTGGGTCAATAATAAACTACAATCTAGTACTTAATTCAATTAAAAGAATAAAAATGATAGCTGGAAGTACTGTCTACTGATGTTAATACTGTTATTGTTAATATCTACTCTCATTTTTTATCTACTTTTAATAATGGTTATATTTTTATTAATGTTTGTTTTACAACATTTATTTTTTATTTACTTGCTGTACACCACTTAAGAGTCACTTTTTGTGAGATGGATGACTATATGCATTTGCTAAATAAGTAAAATCTACTATGCTTAGCAATTTGTTCCAGATTATTTAGTACGAGATGACATTTTAATAATTTGGGTCATAAAATATTAATTTTTGTCAGCTTTCTTGAAGTCCCCTGGAGGCAATAGCTTCCTCAATCCAGATGACCAAGTAAAGGGCTTAATTTAATCTAGCAAATTGATATTAAAGAGAAATGTCAAGTCTGAATTAAGGAAACCTTACTGTTCTTTGCCTAGAACTTAACAAAAAGATATGAAAAATAATGATACTAAAAAACAAACAAAAGAGATGTTTAATTAATTCATCTGGAAAAACTGACTTGCAAACATTTATTTCAAGAAAAGGGAAATTAAAATGCCCCTGAAAAGTAAACAAAAAACAAAAAACTCTAAAGAAACTATATTCCTTCTAAAATCTTAGTTAGCACAAAATAAAAAAGGTTACATGCAGAAAATAAAAAAATAGCTGCATATAGTATTTAAAATTTGTATATATTTGTTGATTTCAATTAGTTATTTTTGAGTATGACTTTGAATCATAAATTGGCTTCAACTGAGAGGCCTCATCTGGTCCTTTTAAACGTTTGATAACCTATTATTTTCATCAAAATATAAACAAATCAGTTCTCTTACAACTTCCTTCCTTCCTTCTTCACTCCCCTTCCCTTGGTCTAAAAAAGGGAAGAGCAATAGGGATTTATTTAGCACAAAGAAAAGCACAAAGTATCTGTGAGCCACTGCACTTCACTATGAATGCAAATGTAAAGCCACAGCTTCTGTACACGTGACAAACAACATCTTTCAACTGGATGCTCTTCCCTGACTTTTAAAATTGTGAGATCCTCCAAATTAGTCTTTTGAAAACATTGCCATTTGTTCAAAAAGATAAATAGGAGAAGAGCCTATCTATCTTTTGAGTATCAGCCCATGTGCAGCAATGGGAATTGAGTGAATCTTTGCCACGAGTAGCAGCAGTGAATAAGAACATTTTCCCATCCACACCACTGTCAATTCACAGTCATTATTTCATGAATGATGTCTATGGAATTTGTGATGAGAAGGACAGCTGAAGGACAGAATGTTTATTTTGCACACAAGTTCAGTGTCTGCCAAATGCATATAAAAGCAGCAAATAGAAAGGGATAGGAAAGGTTATTTATCAGAAACCGTGATCTAAGATGTTTAACGTTTTCCAAATGAATTCACAGAAGGGTAGAAACACAGGATTGTGACTTTATATCTCAAAACCACAGAAGTAAAGGCAGACTTTAATAACAATAGACAGTGTTAGGCTTTTCCATTACATACTTTTCTTAGGGCATTCTTCATGTGAGATGCTTTTCCTAGAGCAAAACCTGATGAATACAAATGGGTTGTTAGAAAACAAACACCACAAACGGAAACTTGCAAAAAATGAGGAAACTCCTATATATAGCACCAATGTTCTTTATACGAGATTTATATTCTCTTTAATTCTCACCCCAGGCTGCCCATCACCTTGGTTCTTAACTTTTAAACTTTTTATTCTAATTGTAATTAGTTTAAGTACTTTTTAACTTTTTATTTTATTGTGAGCTTCCCAGAGTTTCTGTATTAGTAAGATGGGCAGCTTAAACATTTCATACATACATTCACACATACATTCCATCACATAAAGTGCTGCCCCCCCCCCCCCCAAGGTCTCCCCGGAAATTTAAGGGCAGCAAATATATCCAAGTAATTAGAAGGCACAGATGAAATTCTTTTTATCTCTTAGTGAAAAGCCTCACTAAATTTCAAAAAGGAAAAGATCTGCCCCCTTCCACTAACCCCAATAAATATGCCCATGGCTCCTTGATTAATCTAAGGTCCAGTTTTTGTTCAGCAAAAGTTTAAGTGTCATAAGGATTTTTAATTATATATTTTACATTTTTACCATAAATAGTTGTTAGAATGTAGAAATCATAAACGGTAAGGGAATCTAATAGACGAATAGGGCTAATTATATTGGCTTTGTTGCTGGGCGATATTTTCGTTCTGAACATAAACAGGCCCCTGATGCTGAGCTTTACAATCTGGGTTGTGCTGCTGTTACAAAACAGATTATTTCCAAGAAGACAGTTTACAGATTTAGAAAGCTTCCTTCCCTGTTTCTTCAGTCTTTGCCAGATTTAGGCAATACTGTGTTGTTTCTACATTTCTGTCCTAATATAGAACCTCTCTCTTTTACTTCTTGGGTGATTAACTCATATACGACATATACTGCATACATTTATACATATATGACATATACTGCATACAAAATAATAGGGCTGCATGAAACCAAAGGGTAAGAAATAATGCAAACAGCACCACAGGTGAGATGAAAGCTGAAGGTAATTTTTTTTGGGGGGGAGGGAATCTGAAGAGCCTGCTGCTGCTGCTGGCCTGCTACCACAAAGTGAAGATAGTTAAAAGCTCATTGGTCTATCCTTCAGTACAGGCTTATATCTGAAGTGCTGGGGGTTAACAGAATGTTATGAATAGCATCCATTTTCAGTCAAGCTTGCTTTACAGAAGCAATGACGACCTTATTACATACAAGGAAACTGTATCAACACTTAATGAGATTCTCCATCTTTCTGCAGAATAATATTCAGAGGAAATCCATTGCAATATACGTTCAAGGTTCAGGGTGCCTGTTCAACCACGTCCAATGCTATTATTTCACAAACCTTAAATTTACTGGGATTTTCTGCATCTCAGCACGAGTCTGGACAGTTAGAGCAGACACACAAGCTTTTTGTGCTCTTCTCTAATTCTAAAAGATGCCTGGCTGATGCAATAGCCTCCAAATGTTAATTTTGTTGTTAATTGTGAAGTCATGTCCAACCCATTGTGACCCCATACACAATGTTCCTCCAGGCCTTTCTGTCCTCTACCATCTCCCAGAGTCAATTTAAGCTCACATCGACTACTTCAGTGACTCCATCCAGCCACCTCATTCTCTGCCGTCCCCTTCTTCTTTTGGCCTCAGTTGTTCTCACCATTAGGCTTTTCTCCAATAAGTCCTTACTTCTCATTAGGTAGCCAAAGTATTTGAGTTTCATCTTTAGGATCTGGCCTTCTAAAGAGCAGTCAGGGTTGATCTCCTCTAGGACTGACTTGTTTGTTTGCCTTGCAGTCCAAAGGACTCACAGGAGTCTTCTCCAGCACCATAGTTCAAAGGCCTCAATTCTTTGGCGTTCAGCCTTCCTTATGGGTACAACTTTCACCACCATACATTGCAACTGGGAAAACCATAGCCTTGACTATACACACTTTTGTTGGCAGGGTAATGTGTCTTCTTTTTAGTATGCTGTCTAACTTACATGGCTATCCTCCTCAGGAGCAAACATCTTTTAATTTTTTGGCTGTAGACCCCATCTGGGGTATCTTGGAGCACAGGAAAATAAAATCTGTCACTACCTCCATTTCTTCCCCATCTATTTGCCATGAATTGAGAGGGCTGGGTGCCATGATCTTAGTTTCTTAATGTTGAGTTTCAAGTCAGCTTTTTGTTAATACATTCCACAAAAGGGAATTTCTACCTCTATTGGAAAAAATTAACTATAGCTTCCACGCTTTGAGTCATCTATTGGAGGACAATTACTTACCAGCGGATCCTTTTCCATTGCCAACAGCCACAAGAGCCCTCATGGATCTTTTTCGGCCTTCATTTGAAGTCATGTTAAATACAGATCTTAGCTGAAGGAAAAGGTAGCAATTATTCAATTTGATAGACTGACTCAGTAACATATAATCTTATTTTTTAAACATGAACAAATGATTTGGGATTGGAGGGAAGTTATTCATTTGGGAAGCAAATAACTGCAAGATTATTATACTGTTTTTCTGAGGTAGAGATGAAATCAGGGGTCCTTGGTGCTCTTTGAGCTTGATTGTTTTCTTGCAGCATTTCATTACCCAAACTAGAGGTAATGAAACATCTACAAGAAAATGTATAGGCTGCTCTGACAAGGATTCTGGGCAGGGTACAAGGAAGTCACACATAGAGAAAAAAGACACAGACTTGATTAAAGTCTATAATAATAATCTCCTTTCGTCTGTTCCCATTAGGGGTCGCTACAGCGAATCATCTTTTTCCGCCTAACTCTATCTTCGGCATCCTCTACTCTTGCCCTAATTAACTTCAAAAAACTTCATTTAACTTCATTAAAAGCCTTAATAATAATTTTTAAAAATCCCATTGGTCCCCAATGAATAATTGCCCCAATAGCCAAGTGCCTCAACTACCAAGGAAAGTAAGAAAAATCAATTCCAGGTGTCAAAATGTTGCCCGTCTCTATTAGATTGAGACTGTTATTAGATATAATCTGTATTAACATCGTCTAATACAGTAGAAGGATTTTCACACTGTGTTCCACAGGGTGCAACAAGATCTTGACTGGGTTCCATGAGAGAGTAAAGATTAAAAAAAAGCATCCAATTTTCCATTACAAGTTTTTGCCTCTTAATCAGGAGTTCTGGGAATTAAAAAAAAAACCTAACAAGTACTACAGCCTGAAAAGATTAAAAATAATTTGCACTACTGGACCGTATGCATGTTTTAGATGTTTTCAAATATTCTTTTACAGGTAATCCTTGACTTACAACAATTCATCTAGTGACTATTCCAAGTTACAATGGCACTCAAAAAAATGACTTATCACCAGTTTTCACACTTATGACAGTTGTAGCATCCTCACAGTCACGTGATCAAAATTGGGACGCTTGGCAACTGGCTCATATTTATATTTGCAGTGTCCCAGGATCATGTGATCATCTTTTGCAACCTTCTGACAAATGAAGTCAAAAGGGGAACCCAGATTCACCATGGTTCAACTGTGGAACTGACTTAACAACTGCAGTGATTCACTTTAACAACTATGTCAAGAAAGGTTGTAAAATGGGGCAAAATTCACTTAACTATCTTGTTTAGCAACAAAATTTTTGGATTCAATTGTGGTTGTAAGTTAAGGAGTACCCATATAAGCAAATTACTGACAAGTTTAACATATCATCTTGATGTGCTATTGCAGCCTTACGTTTTATGCTGCTTGGAGTCACCAAGATTTTGCACAATGTCTAAATGTTAACCAGGATAAAGTAGAGCTTGTATATGTATTTTTTATGGAAAAAGGGAATATTTAAAGAGAAAAGCTCCACAAATAGATGATGTGCAAGATATGCCCTCTGCGGTAAGCAAACCTTGGATCAAAAGAAATTTGCAAGTATGTTTCTTAAGATCATACACTGACTTATAGGAGGAAAATGTATGGCTTTCATATTATCAGAAAAGATGTTTTAAGAACCACTGCTCTAATATTAGGCAAAGTCTGTACAAATACAGGAATGGCTCCAACTTCCCAATTCTGAATTAAATGTCAGAGCATCAGGTGGTTCCTTAAACAAGTCTGGAAACAATGTTCACCATAGAATAGAATAACAGAGTTGGAAGGGACCTTGGAAGTCTTCTAGTCCAACTTCCTGCTTGGGCAGGAAACCCTACATCACTTCAGACAAATGGTTATCCAATCTCTTCTTTAAAACTTCTAGTGTTGGAGCATTCACAACTTCTGGAGGCAAGTTGTCCCACTGATTAATTCTAACTGTCAGGAAATTTCTCCTTAGTTCTAAGTTGCTTCTCTCCTTGATTAGTTTCCCCCCATTGCTTCTTGTCCTGCCCTCAGATGCTTTGGAGAATAGCTTGACTCCCTCTTCTTTGTGGCAGCCCCTGATATATTGAAACACTGCTATTATGTCACCCCAACCCTTGTTTTCATCAAACTAGACATACCCAGTTCCAGCACCCATTTTTTATGTTTTTGCCTCCAGACCCCTAATAATCTTTGTTGCTCTTCTCTTCATTCTTTCTAGAGTTGCAACATCTTTTTTATACTGTGGTGACCAAAACTGGATGCCGTATTTCAAGTGCGGCCTTACCAAAGCATTACAAAGTGGCATTAACGCTTCATGTGATCTTGATTCTATCCCTCTATTTATGCAGCCTAGAACTGTGTTGGCTTTTTTGGCAGCTGCAGCACACTCCTGGCTTATATTTAAATGATTGTCCACTAGGACTCCAAGATCCCTCTCACAGTTACTACTATTGAGCAAGGCACATTTACTGTACTTGTGCATTTTGTTTTTCTTGCCTAAATGTAGAACCTTACTTTTTTCACCACTGAATTTCATTTTGTTAGATAGCACCCAATGTTTAAGTCTGTCACGATCTTTCTCGATCTTAAGCCTATCTTCTGGAGTGTTGGCTATTCCTGCTAGCTTAGTATCATCTGCAAATTGATGAGTTCCCTATCTATCCCCTAGTCCAAATCATTGATGAAGATGTTGAAAAGTACTGGGCCTAAAAGAGAGCCTTCATATTATCAGAAAAGATGTTTTAAGAACCATTGCTCTAATACTTCCCTCTATGTAGATGCAGTTCCATTGAGCACGATTGGTCTGCTAGTTACAAATCCATGAATAATGCTAACCAAGACTTCTTATTAAATCAGGATTAAAATATTAGCACATTCTAACTAAAAGTAGATATGGCTGCTATGGACTGAGAGAACACAATTCTATGGACTGCTCAGTATTTCTTAAAAGTGTGTGAAATGTTGCATTTGTAATAGACTGCAGATAAACTGGGGAATGAAAAGGCAGGAGAGCAAGGCTCCTTTCTTCCTTTTCCAGCAGATGGCAAAAGCAGCACACAGAAACAAGTCAACCAAGAACTGGTTCTTAAAAAAAAACAACCCACGTCAGCTGTTTTTGTGCAGCTAAGAAAGAAAATGTGCCCGGTCACCCATCACAATCACAGCTATCACCTCTTTCTCAAAATTCCAGAGAGACTTTTCAAGCTTGGTCACGTGTACAAGCAGCCATGGACTGGCACTACTTTTTTCCATTCACTGAGCATTGGCAATCAGTTTACTTCCTTCCGCTTTTTTAAGAAAAGAAAATAGCTTGGTGCATAATTGCCTTGCTAAGAACTTTATAATTCTTATAAATATGAAAAAAAACAACCTTTACTTTGGCTTCAGTGCTATCAAGTCCCTGAGAATGCAGGTAACCCAATGCTAAACATAATCACTCAGGAGTCTAATACTCTCTGTTCAACAAGATTTTTACTCAGCAAATTTATTTAGAATGTGTACTATAGGAATGGATGATAAAAAGAACATGCTTGCACAGATGTATGTATAAATGTTGAGGGAGATTCACAAGTATACTGGTTACACTCAGGATTCCTCAGCCAACACTTTCCTAAACAGTCAACAATAGAAAGCGTCCTCACATACTGTGTCACGGTATGGTACGCTGGCCAAACAACCACGGACAAGAAGGCACTACAGAGGGTAATGAGCACAGCATAAAAATCATGGGCTGTGCCATAACCCCACTGGAGGAAATAGCCAGATCCTGCTGTCTCAACAGAGTGAGAAAAATCCTCAGGGATGACTCTCAC
>JAEANM010017756.1:0-12856 GCA_017656035.1 Myanophis thanlyinensis | reverse complement strand
AACAAAACCCACAATTTAAAAACAGATTAAATATAAAATTTAAAATTTAATTTAAAATTAATTAAACCCTCAGGTTTAAACCCCATATATTAAATAGCTATTGCCTATTGCACTGTTTACTGAACATTTTGCTCCTTGGCCAAATATTTAAATAGTCAAATCTGGGTCAAGATGTAAATGTATTAAAACAAATAATATGCCTCTTATATATTATTTTATAAACTTCAGAGTCTCACAGGTCTGCTTCTTTGCTCTTAAGAACTACCATATGTTATTAAAAAGATGCAAATATTTAAAAAATATTTTAAGAATTAACCTTTCCATCAGTTGCAGTTCCATTTATTACAGTTAAATGTGCTTTGTTGACTGTTAAAAAGAGCACATTTTTCTTGCGTTCTTTCCAATCAAGATAGCACCATGTAAGTTATTCCATTTGTTACATGGCAATGGGAAAGGAAAACAACTCTATGGAAACTACTCAGGCAAGGGGTGTCCAACCTTTGGCAACTTTTAAGATTTGAGGACTTCAACTTCCACAATCCCCCAACCAGCATTGAATTCTGGGAGTAGAAGTCCACAAATCTTAAAGTTGCCAGGATTAGACACCCTGAGTTAGACAATGGAATAAAACAAAAAAACTTCTTAGAACAATAATGCAGATAGTAGACATAATATAAAGCTTCACTCATAGAAATAGTGTTTTGAAAAATGTTATTATTTATTTTTTAAAGTGGCATTATTACTTCTGAAGAAAACCAGTTCAACCTACTTAACTAAGAATCTACTTTAAAAGGGGGGGGGGGAGAGATCAACTATCCCCAAACTATCTGCCCTTAACGATCAAAAGCAGTGGCTTCAAATTTTCTCTTTAGAATTTTTGTCAGTTTGTTGATTGAACCATTAAATCTGAAGCGAAGTAAAATCCAGTCAGAAACTAGTTATTCCCATGACTTTTTCTGTCAACATTTGCAGCAACATACAATGAAGAGGAAATAATAAGATCAGAAGAGCCAAAGGCCTTTCCACAAGCCTAAGGGAAGCCCACAAGCAGAACATGAACAGAATTGCATTTCCCCCCATTACCAGGCATCTTCCATTCATAGAGATATCTGAGTGCGTGTAGAATCATAGTGTTGGAAGGCAACATTTAGGTTATCAAGTCTAGCCCCTTATTCACTCCAGATATCTAGATTAAAACATTCCAGATAGATGTTTGTCTAGTCTTTGCTCGAATATATCCAATATTGTCCGAGTAAGTGATTCCACTGGCAAACTGCCTCCCTCTTAGCAAATTCCCCCTCCCCAATTCAAACACACTCTGCTTTCCTATAATAATTATTTAATGTACTGCATTCTGGAATGAGGGGAAAAAAAACATGTCTTTATCTTCACCTTTACCTAGGTTCTGTAGAATGCTATCACATCTCCCCCAAATTATCTTTTCCCAAGGCTAAACCTATCTCCTCCAGAGACTTTTCAATGCAGATGGAACCTTGTGATACCCCCAGTTTACTTCCCTCCATACAGATGTAGTACCATAAACTGTACTTGTTGAGTACAGTTTGTCAGCCAGATACAAATCCATCTGGATTTCATCATCCTTATTTATACCTTATTTTCTATTAAAATGAGCAGTTCTAATTCTGATATAGTACATCCAGTCACTAGGACCAGCACTCACTCATAATGAATAAATTTTAGCATACATTAGGATTAAAGTTGACAAAATCTGTTTTACACACATGATCCAATTATGGAATAGCATTGTATTTCAGATGTGAAAAACACCTTAGTTAGCATGCCTATGCACCAGCATATGGAAGGAGGAAAAATAACATTTTACAAGCATGCCCAGAATGAATGATTGTCTTTGTCTTTAAAATGTTCTGATTTGGCATTTAAATAGTTTACTGTGGAACTGTTGACTTAGAACAGTTCATTGAGTGACTGTTCAAAGTTACAACATCACAGAAAGAAGTAAGTTATGACCATTTTTCACACTTCCAACCATTGTGGTATTTCCATGGCCACACAATCAAAATTCAGATGCTAGGCAACTGACTAATATTTATAACAGTTGCAGTGTTCTGGGGTCATGTAATCACTTTTTGTGACTTTCTGAAGCAAAGTCAATGGGAAAGACTGATTCACTTAACAGCTGTGTTACTAACTTAACAACTACAACGATTCACTTAACAACTGTGGCAAGAAAGGTTGTAAAATGGAGCAAAATTCACTTAACAAATATCTCATTTAGCAACAGAAATTTTGGGTTGAATTGTGGTTGTAATTTGAGGACTAACTATACCGCCATTGCCTGGAGGCCGTGCGGAGTTGGATGGATCAAAACAGGCTCCAGCTCAACCCTGCCAAAACCGAGTGGCTGTAGTTTCCTGTGCCCAGATACAGCCAGCTTATTCCATCGCTGGCCGTGGGGGGGGGAGATTTTATCCCGCGGAAAGGGCTCGCAACTTGGGTGTCCTCCTGGATGTATGGCTGTCGTTGGAAGATCATATTGCAGCCGTCTCCAGGGGGGCTTTTTATCAGGTCCGTAGGATCTTCCAGTTGCAACCCTTTTTGGATCAGGGCACTCTCTGTACAGTCACTTTTGCACTTGTGACCTCCCGTCTTGAGTATGCCAATGCTCTCCATGTGGGGCTTCCCTTGAAGAGCATCTGGAGGCTGCAGTTAGTACAGAATGCAGCCGTGTGGGTAATCGTGGGAGCTCCTTGGAGCTCCCATATTACACCTTTCCTGCGCAAGCTGCACTGGCTTCCTGTGGCCTTTCAGGTGCGATTCAAGGTGCTGGTGCTTACCTTTAAAGCGCTCCATGGCTTAGGACCCGGGTACTTACGGGATCGCCTGTTGTCACCATTAGCCTCCAGCCGACCGGTGTGCTCCCACAGGGCAGGCCTCCTCGGGATTCCATTGTCGGGACGATGTCGTCTGACAGCCCCGAGGGTATTAGCCTTCTCTGTGGCTGCACCCTCCCTATTGAATGAATTGCCCCTGGAGATTCGGACCATTGCGGACCTACGGGCCTTCCGGCGCTCATTAAAAACCCATTTATTTCAGCAAGCTGGTCTGGCCTAACACTTAACGGGGTCTTAAATTTGTATTTAATTGAATTGTTTAAAATTTTTGTAAATTTTTAACTTTATAATTTTGGCCATTGATTTAATCTTTTTAATTATATTTTAACTTTTATATGTATCTTTTTAGATGGCTGTGCACCGTCCCGAGTCCCTTGGGAGGGCGGCGGTATAGAAATTTTTGTAAATAAAATAAATAAATAAATACTGTAAACTGCCAAGAATATTGTAACTGTGGTCAGTAGCAAACCCAAATAATGTTAACAGCAGAAGCAATAATTATACAGAGAATAGAAGGAGGCACCAGAGAAATGAGGAGAATGAGCTGCTATGTAAACCCACAGAGGGAGAGGACAAAGGAAAGAGTGCAACTGACAGACTCTGAGAAGAAAACTAGAAAAACAAAATAGGATCAGGTTGCAATTCTCTGGTTAAAAAAAAGAAAATAAATCTTTTTGATTGTTTTATCCCATCAGAACTTTAGACTGGAATTAAAAGTTTTTCTCATAGATTTTATCATCAGGGTAGAAGTAGGAGATCAGATAGATACTGCTAGGCATTGACATTTCTTGGCAAAATTCCTTTTATTTAATTAACAGAATAATCATGTACCTTTACTTAATTCAAACAACTCTGAACAACTTTATTTTTGCAAGTTCTCATGCTTGGCTGCTTTTTTTTCTGAAAAAATAAATGAAAATGTTTGCCAAGACATCTGAGAAATATAGAGAGAAAACATAAAGTAGAAAATATTTCTTTTCCACAGAATCTTTACACATTCCTTCTGAACTTTCTCACCAGAACTGAGGACAGTCCATTTGCACCTGATGTGGGCAGTTTGCAGAGATGAACTTCAGATGCTACCTTGGTTGGATTGGAGAGCAGCAGGCATGTAATAATTAAGGGGAAGGAACTTTCAATTTAGCTGGGTGGAGAAAGCCTGGTAATTTCAGATTCAGGATTTCTCCAGACGTACCAATACAATGTCTTCGATAAAATTTCATTCTAAGGACTTTTGTTTCTTTGGAGTTTTGATAAAATTTCAGATGCTGTGTGGAACCTTGGCACTTTCTTTAGTACAGATATAAATAAAAATATATCAAACTCTAAGATTAACATTTGTCTACATTATTTCCATAATCCCATATCTAATCATCAACTTTTAATTTGTTTCTCACAAAAAGTCCAGTAATAGCTCATATAACTTTAATCGTTATTTGTTAAGGAAATCACAACTGATTTATTTAATTGCACCAAACTCTAAATAAAACAGGAATGGAAAATCCTAAAATCTAGTATAGACCCATGCTTCCCAACTTTGGCAACTATAAGGTGCATGGACTTCAATTCCCAGTATTCCCCAGGCAGCATGAAGTTCGCCCATCTTAAACTTGTCAAGAATGAAAAACGGTGATCTACAAAAAGGGATTTTTATTTTCCTCCTTTACTGATTCTTACTTATGAGCATTCATAATGCAAAATCCTCATTCCTACTTCATTCCAGAGTAAGGATCATGTAAAATCCTCATTTCCATTTCACCCCACTAACCTGCTTTCCAGGTCCATTCTTCTGTGCAGGACAACTCTCCCCAAAATTATCACCACACCTTCTTCGACTCAGTTGCATTTCTCAGATCTTTGTCTCAGCTGCATCTTTTCCTCCTATCTCCCAAGGTCATTACCACATACTATTAGAACAACATTTTCTGGACAATGAAAACTAAAAACTAGGCAACAGGAATTAAAAATATTACAAAATAATCCCATGTTTACTCGGAATTAAAATCAATAAAATCAGGGAATCAAGTTCATCATTTATTCTTGTTCTAAAATTGCCTCCTCCATAATAATATCACCAATAATATCAACAAAAATCCATGTGTCCACTCAGGCATGTGACCAAATTCCTTATGGTATCTTCAGAATATCAAAAAGATAAGAGTTTGTTGTATGTTCCTTTCATTAAAAAAAATTGAAAATTTCTCCAAGAATGGAATGTGTGGATTTGAGAATTAGCAAAATAGGATTCAGAGTACAGAAAGTCAAACTAACAGATACACTGAGTCTGAGGAATGTCACAGATTTGTATTTTATTGAATCTTCATTTTTTGCCCCAAGTTCACTTGAATTTACAATTGTTACTTATTTTCCTGGCAAATATTTGGGAGGGGGAGGGGTTACTGTTAAATGAAGTCCAGAAAGAACTTCAACCTACTTGGGCTGAGAGTATTTTATATCAATTGATTTTGGGAATGCAGATGAGTGCTTGATTTAGTTTACTTTCATTTGAATTTAACAAAATTGGCATTTTTAATAACAAAATGGCAAAGAAATTAAAACTAGAGGGGACTATTAAAGCCAATGAATTCAATTCTTTGCTCAATGCAGGATTTTAAATTAAAACACTCTGATGACACTCTTTTAACAAATTCAGAAAAGCAAAGATTTCTACTTTTCTGGGTAACTAGTTCCACAGTTGAACTATTCAATCAGGAAGATGTTCTTACATTTGAAACTGGAATATGCCTTCCTGTACCTTAAATCCATTGTTTTGTATTTTGCATTCGACAAGGTAATAGATTTTGATCGTATTCTTTGTGGCACCTTTTCAAGCACTCAGAAATGTTATAATGTCACCCACTAATCTTCTCCTTCCAAAAATAAATATTGCAGTTCCTTCAGACTCTGTTCATGGGACATATTTCTACATTTGTCTACTGTTCTTCTCTGAATCTGTTCCAGTTTCTGAAAGAAATCACAGGATGAATAATCATGGTGGCACAATCAGAAGTCAAAGCAGCAATAAAATTCAACCTTATATAAATCAAAACAACAGAGGTTCAACTGACATTTCTCTATTTTTCTCTCTGTAGAATCATTTTCAAAAATCTATCTTTTATTAAAAAGTTCCTTAAATATAACAGGGAGGGAAGGAGAGACAGAGACAGAGAGAAGAAATATGTTTTCCCTTCCTTCTAAGATGTTTTTTCTTAGCGACTAAAGGCTGATGACAGTTTGAATATAAATAAGATATAGAAATTGTTCCAGAATGTTTGGCATAACCAAACAAATTCTGCAATATTACTTAAGGCTAATTTATTTTTATCCAACATTTTGCATAATAATATTGTTCTTCTGTGGAATTTGTAATTTTCTTTCAGACCTACAATGCCTGCTAAATGACATCTTGGAAAAGCATGTCATTTTAAAATAATGTAATTTTGAATACTGCTATAATCAGAGCATTTTCATGTATGTTTCCTGATGCACAGATGTGAATCTATCTAGAAAGTCTATAGATTCATCAAACTTCTTACATGCTCCTAGTCAGAAAAAATGTTTCTGCTATAAAGAGAGATGATCACACTTTCCTCATTATACAAAATGTCCCTATCTTATATGGCCATTACCATGTACTTTTCACGATAAATTAAATTTATCCCACATCTTTACAAATTTTGCAAGAAATGTGTGGGAATTTTCAAATGAGCAAATTCTGCCTGGACACTTAGCTAACCCTGGAAACTTAAACTATGCCAAAGTTTGCAAAACAGACCAGTGTGTCTTGCAGAAAATCACTTCCATACACGTGAAGAAAATCTCATGAACAGCTGCAAATGTAAGAAAGCAATTTGTTTGTCTTGGGCAAAGCAGCATGGCCATTCCACTATTGAGAAACTAGTGGCAGGTCATTGTACACTTTTGCTTTAACGGGACATTTTTCCAAAGCTGCATTTAAGCAAAGGCCTCATCAAAGCTTGGCATGCCCCTAGTCCATACATATATTTTTGCCCTGTTCTTAGTGTTCCTATCCCCAATATGCAATTCATGGAAAAGGCTGTCAAGCTTTGGTGTGAAGCTAAGCAAGGAGAGAAGCAACCTAGAACTAAGGAGAAATTTCCTGACAGTTAGAATAATTAATCAGTAGAATGACTTGCCTCCTGAAGTTGTGGGTGCTCTAACATTGGAAATATTAGAGATTTCTGTAGAAATCTGTAGAGATTCTCAGTCATCCAGGTCATGGTTATCCCAAAGGAGGCAACTGAACTATTTTGTTTTTGTTTTGAAGACGTTTCACTTCTCATCCAAGAAGCTTTTTCAGCTCTGACAGGATAGTGGAGAATGGATCCATGGATCCACGAATCCTTCCATTCCCCATTATCCTATCAGAGCTGAAGAAACTTCTTGGATGAGAAGTGAAACATCTTCAAAGCAAAAACAAGAAAGTCCAATTGCCTCCTAAAAAAGCATCTTTGGATCTAACACTGAAAGTTTTTAAGAAGAGATTGGACAACCATTTGTCTGACATAGTATAGGTTTCCTGCCTAAGCAGAGGCTGGACTAGACGACTTTTAAGATCCCTTCCAACTTTGTTATTCTGCTTTCCTTAATATACTGTATGTATACATATTCTTTAGAATATTTCCTCTAATGATGCACTGCTTTGTATTTATTTTTGAAAGAAAATGGATTTAAAACAAGCATGCATGCTCTGAGGTCTGTAAGTTGTAAAGCTTGAAATTGGTAGATTCATCTTAAATGAAAAAGAAATTGTGAGGGAGTTTAATTTTTTACCTATCCTTAGGCCAACATCTTTCATTGCTGCATTATTTTATATGGCTTGAAGCTCATATGTGACTAGCACAAGAAGCTTCTTTAAATTACTTTACATGATGACTCTCCCTGTGTGATGTTCTGTTTACATTCAGTGAAAAACTGAGAGCTTTTCTTTATACCATCTGAGGCCTTTTTTTCCCCACATGAAACAGTGTGGAGAAAAATTACCCAATCAACAGTGCAAGCTGCTAACATGCTTCTCATAAATAGTTTTGTTTGCATTAGACGGCTGCTGTTTATTGTCATACTCTAGTCATAATATATCCACAAGACCAAGATATATTTGTTTGTGCATACATATGTATACATATGTGTATGCACATGTGTATGTATGTGTGCATGTATGTGTCCTTTACAGCGGAAAATAGTATAACGCCTGATGTTCAGTTAAAAAAAAATGTAAAGATTTCAGCCTTTTATTTCATTCTTTGAAGGAACAGGCTTGGTTATTCAGTCTTTTAAAAACAGCATCTCTCCTTGTAGAGATTCGAATTATAGCCATTCACAAAAGTATATAATACAGCCAGAAGAGATCAAAATTTTACATACCAAAGGAAAAGAAATCTAGTATTTTTTTTATGATGGGTGAATAAGATATAGGTAATGGCTCCAGGGAACATTTAGAAAAAGCAGAAGTACAGATTGCTAAATGACTCTGACAATTCAACTGGAACAAGCATAAATCTTGAAATTGTCTCAGTATTTTACTCAAAGCCAAATAGACATCTCTTCAAGCACCATGGCAGTGTATCCATTCTACATTTGAAATTTATCCGGTCATTTCTTTTCAGTAGCTGCAGTTTTGTGATGATCATGCTCAGCATGAAAGAAACCCAATTTGATGATTTTGCTCAGGTTTGATTGTTAAATGGTCTATGGTTCGAAAACTAGGGTTCTTTTGAATTAATAGCATGTTGTATTTTTTGACATGACAGGATCAGTTGATGTGATCCTGCTGAAATATTTTAAGCAATTGCATTGAATTCAGTCCTGGTTTCAAGATAGAAAAAGTAGGCAAGAAAAATGCAGGTGCATGCGGCTATGTATGGATGTATGTTCAATTTTCCTCTAAACTAGAATTATTCTAACCATATTTATTTCATTTTGCAAATTCTTTATCACTTCTTTCTAACTGAATGGCATACTTCTATCTACGTCTTTGGTCTTGAATGTTTCTGAAGATGATGTAAGCAAATAACAGAAAGACAGAGAAAAATAATCTATTGTAGAAAGTTAGCACCCACTCCTAGAAGAATGAAATATCTTAGACAATATTAAAAAGGCAGAATATTTTCCCTAAAAGAGAAATAGAAATCTTAAGACAGACAGAAACTCAGAGCTTCAGCTCCCTGCCCCTAGTAAATATTTGATACCTATTAAGAAGGACTGGGCCAGCCTATCTACAAAACAAAAGACCTTCAGCTCCAGGGTATAGGATTAAGACATGACCCTCCAGGACATTATAGGATTCTCTAGCAACAGAGCTTACTGCATTACAAAATCACCTGGGGATATTGTTGTCATCCAGCAAGCTTCAACCAAGCTTGACTCAGAAAACCTACAAGGTCAGCTATGACCACTGCATGGCCCCATGGGACTTGGACTATAGCCAATAGAATACATTTCTTGCACAAGAACAGGAAGCTCAAGGGCAAGGCGCAAGAGACATATAAATAACCATGTAGTTAGCTACTCAGTATTTCAAACCCATGAGGTCCTGTTTATCAATAAGCCATCTTTCCAAACAGCCTCCATGTTTCCAGTGTCTTTCTCCTCACTTGGAGCTGAACCCAGATGGATATTTCTTCCAACAACACTATAAATAGTCCAATGTACTGAAGTTCCATTCAAATCAATATAGTGATGTAGGGTAGGATGTATAAGCACTAACACATTTATTTTTTTACTGTATATTCACTTTTCTTTGGGTTATATCTCAAATATAGTATAAGGAGCTAGTGTAGCAAATAATACTATGGTATATTATTGTGAAATCTCACATTGTTCTCCATTATTAGAGGGGTAATTCACATCTTTGCTAGCTAGAATCATTTTTACAAGTTTCTTTTAAAAAATATTCTTTAGCTTCCAGAAACGGTAATTAGTTGGTCCTAAACAATACAAGGGGGAAAAAAGGATATGTTTGAGAGAGCCTACAAAATGTTGGAATTGGTGGAATTCCCTTATTAAAACATTGTTTTATCAAGGAAAGATCCACTTATGGTGGCCTGGTCAGGTTTACAGGGATGAAGGAAGTAAGGAAGGATATCACTTGTTCTGTTTAAGAAACTTTGAGGGGGGAAATGCTTGAAGAAAGTTTGAGAAAAAGGCCCTGCCTCATACATTATTACCTGGCAATGTCAAATAAAGCTTATTTCTCTAACTTGATTCATGGTAGAAAATAGAAAACTTTTTGATATTTTTCTTTTTCCAGGCTGTAAGGAATGACTTTCTCATCTGTGGAGATTTTCAGTTATACAGATCATCATTGTCTCAAAGGTACTTTTTTCCCTGAGGAAGAAGAAGAAGACATTTTGCTTCTCATCCAATAAGCTTTATCAGTTCAGAAAGAAATCAAGAATGACTTTCTTGATTTCTTTCTCCTCCTATTTGTAACTGGGCAACCCTTGTATAAAATTGTCTATATATGATGTAAAATAATTTACAATACTGTAAAATTAAAGCAAAATAACCAAAGAACAATCCATTTGCTCATTGTTTTCAAGTCTTTTTCCCTATTATTTTTTAATAAAAATAATAACCATTATTTATTAATAATGCAGGCAGTGTTGAAATAGTGTGAGAGATGACAATAAACAAAAGTGAGAAATGTAGTGAGGCTTTATGCCAAACAGCATTTATACAGATATATATTGCTCAATGATATATAGATCAATTCAATTCAATCCTTTATTGTCAATGCACAACATGTGTTTAGTGAAATTGAATGAGCCTCCATCAGAACAATCATACAAAGCACAGAAACACAGAATACATTCAATACAGAATACATCTTCAGACTTATAAACAAATCACTAACCCCAGGAAATACTGGAGCTATGCACACATTTTACACACACACACACATATGTACATATTGCATGTTGCCCTTGTACTGTGAGTCTGGTTAGAAGTCTGACAGCCCATGGATAGAAGTTATTTTTCAGTCTATTTGTTTGGCTGGCTGTGCTTCTATATCTCTTGCCCAATAGAAGAAGTATGAAGAACTGCTGTCCCAGGTGAGAGTCATCCCTGAGGATTTTTCTCACTCCGTTGAGACAGTTGGACCTGGTGATTTCCTCCAGTGGGGTTATGGGACAGCCTATGATTTTTTGTGCTATGTTCATTACCCTCTGTAGTGCCTTCTTGTCTCTGTTGTTAGGCCAGCATACCATACTGTGACACAGTATGTGAGGACGCTTTCTATTGTTGCCCGGCAGAAGGATATGTATATATTGCTCTTCAGCAGATGAAAGAAAAATGTATGAAAAAAAACCCCAAAATATATTGTATGTTGCAGAGAAAATGCTCATATGTAAAGGAGCTGAAGGTCAGTTGTAAACGTAACCTGCAAGAGTAGGGTATAAAACAGAAATAAGAATATGCTTGAGAATAAGGGGGATGCTTAGCAAATGACTGGATGACTGGCATTGGATCCATGGACTCCCTGCTAATATAGTGGGAGTCCATTGGTGGTGATAGTAGTGGTTTAATGAGAATAGGGTTAAATAGGCCTGTTTTTACTACAGGAGCTGAGTGCTATGCAAAGCACCCTGAGTCGATGGTCCTAGAGAAGGTTGAGGATGGTGCCTCTGGTAGATTATATCCATGTCTGACATATAAGAGTAGCCTTATGCCTGATCTAGTTTTTCTGTCTGGTATGCTGATATGCTGATAATACATAGCTTTATATTTCAAACTCATGCTGGCAGGGATTTGAAGACATGCCTTCTCTGCCATTGTTCCTGCCTTCTGGAACCTTCTCATTCCAGAGATAAGAATGGCCTTGACCCTACTGGTCTTTCAGTAGTCTTTGTTATGTGCCCTAACCATAGTCAAGGTTATGTGATGCTGTATTTATTGTTTTAGATATTTATAGATAACTGTATAAAAAACTAATATAATCATTTATATCAAAAGAAATGGAATGAATGATTACAAGGCATTTATAAATGGCAAAAAATTAAAAAACACAGATTATTGAATCAGTGTTAATAGCCAACAACTGAATAGGTTTTCCCCTTGCTTTCACTATCCCAAGAATAAGAAAAATAATGAATTTGTGAAACTTGGTAAAACATCTACTCAAAATGAGAATATAGATGAGAAAAATTTTATGTATCCAAACAATAGTAAAAACATACTGAATAGTACGTCATCTGCTGTGGGAATGAATGTTTATCAACAGAAGCAAAAAAAAAAAAGTAAAAGTATGCTTCTGTCTACTTCATTACATAAATGTGAGAATTGAGCATGTCAGGAAAAACAAAAAAAAAGCTGAAAGCCGTCGGAATGCGTACTTTGAAAACTGTGTTTAAAGAAAAAGAAGTGTTTAAATGTATATGGATTAAGTACCAATGTATGTGGTGATTACTATAGTACTATGTGGTGATGGTTTGATCATACAGTATGAATGAAGATCATGCCTCAAACAAATATATGAAGAAAGAATGAATGAGTCAAAAAGAAGACTGAGGAAATTATTAATGGATGGATAAGGTTGATTAGTTCAAAGAAGACAGCAATGTAGGAAGAATGGAAAAGGACAAAGTGGGTATCCACCAAATCTCTTCCCCGATGATTATCTGGCTTTTGAATTGCGAATGCTCCATTGGTTCAAAGGAGAGAAACTGACAATAGGTTCCACTATAGTGAATTGATCTGTCAATAACTTGCTGGAGTCAAATAAATTATCTTGGAGTTTTGTTTTTGTTGCATTTCTCTCCTTCTATCCCCTCCTCCCCAAATATAATTACTCATTTATAGTTTCTGTCATCTTTTATTGTCGCTGGCTGTGGGGGGGGGGATTCTGTCCCCCACGGAAAGGGCTCGCAACTTGGGGGTCCTCCAGGATGTACGGCTGTCATTAGAAGATCATATTGCGGCCGTCTCCAGGGGGGCCTTCTATCAGGTCCGCCGGATCACTC
>JAEANM010017755.1:0-12857 GCA_017656035.1 Myanophis thanlyinensis | reverse complement strand
CCCCCTCCTCATTATTTTTATTTTCTTACATATTCATTATTCTTTCTTATTTGGTTCTTTTTCTAATATCTGTATTAACCAACTATATTAACCAAACCCCCCCCCCATCAGTGGGGGTTTACTTGATTAACTTCAAGTCAATCAACTCATTTTCTCCTCCAGAGAAAGTATCGCCACAAATGATTTCACACTGGTTCTCTGAAATTGAGACAGCTCCCTTTTGGCCCTCTGAAATTGAGAAGCATCTCTTTCTGAGAGATTTCCCCCTCTGGGGTTTTTTTCCCTCCCTTCCTCGCATTTTTCCTTCTTTTGCTGTTTCCTGTTAAACAGGAATTTCTTTGCTGTTACTCTGACAGTGGTTGGTTTGCCTCTTTTTATTGAAATTTTCTTCCCTTGCTGTGGAAGGCTAACATTGCAAAAATGAAAAAAAAAACAACAACAACTAGTGTCAGTTTCTGTTTCCACTCTAATTGGGGTGGGGGGCAGAGTAGCCTTCCCCACCAGCATTTATTGATGCTTCAAATTGCAGTGGCAGAACTCAACGGAGTGTTTGGATGGTGAAACTGGCAGGACACAGAGTAAGTGTGGAAGTGCCTTATGTCAACAAGGAGCTGTTAAGTACACCCTGTGGTTGGCTTGTTTTAATGCTCCTCTAAGTGGCAAATTGTGTGTTTTTATTAGTCCAGCTGAGCTAATGGTATGATTCAGAATAGAACAAAACCAAACCAAACCCCAGCAGTAAAAAAAATGAGAATCTGAAATTCCCACTCGAGCAACACATAGATAAATGAGCGTGCAAGAACTCGTCAATCAGTATGCTGCATGAATCAGATGATGGGGGGGGGGGAATAGAAATGCTATATATAGAAATGCTATATAATAATATATAGAAATGTTATATAATAACTGCATGCTTTGTGGGGGAGGCAGGCAACAGCTCTACTTCAAGCGTCAACAAAAAAAATGTAGAGCCATGCTATCTTGCGGGATGTTTATTCAAAATTCTGCACACATTCTGGATAAAAGGCACACTGGGATAAATTTTAGCGGCCTAGGGCAGGTGTCAAAGGTGGGCATCTATGTCAATACTTTATGCACAGAGTTTCTCTCAAGCCAGGTTCAAAACAGGGTCCACTCAAGGTTTTCAGTCCAGTAAAAAGTTACATTCACATATACATTTGCATTAAAACCCTTCATAAATGTTTTGAAGTTGAGGAGAAGGGCCCCTATGCAAATCTTGAAGGCCAGCATGGAGAACATAATCAATCTCTCCTTGGCCAGTGGAATTGCTGAAGTTATAATTTCTTCCCCAGCTCCAGATCACAATCAATTGATCAAGCGATCAATTCTAAGCTGAGTTTTTATCGTGCAACCACACTGCCAAATTTATTAACTTTTAAGATGATCCTGACTTCTTCCTCTCTTGTGCTTTCTTCTTAGTTGACCACCTGATTTCAGGATGACTGAGGGTTTAGATCACAGATTCAGTTATCTCACCTGGGAACAGATTAAAATACTGGATCAAGTGCTGACTGAGGTGATCCCCATTCATGGAAGAGGGAATTTTCCAACTTTAGAGGTAAAGCCAAAAGATATCATTCACCTTGTCAAAGAGCAACTGATAAAGAAACAGATCATTGTCCATGACATTCGCTTGAACGGATCCACGGCCAGTCACATCCTTGTGAAACAAAATGGCACCAGCTACAAAGACCTGGACATCATTTTTGGTGTTGAGCTACCAAGTCAGCACGAATTTCAGGTTGTGAAGGAATCTGTCTTGAATTGCCTCTTGGATTTCTTACCCAAAGGTGTCAACAAAGAAAAAATCACAGCACAGACCATGAAGGATGCTTACGTTCAGAAGATGGTGAAAGTCTCCACAGATCACGATCGCTGGAGCCTCATTTCTCTGTCCAACAATAGCGGCAAAAATGTGGAGCTCAAGTTTGTCAACTCTCTACGGCGACAGTTTGAATTCAGCGTCGATTCTTTTCAGATCATCCTCGACACTGTGTTGGATGTCTACGGCGATGCGAACGGCAAACTGACAGAAGATGCTGAGCTGTCCATCGTCGCTGAGAGCATGTATGGAGACTTTGATGAAGCTATGGACCACTTGAAATACAAACTGATTGCTACAAGGAACCCAGAAGAGATCCGTGGAGGGGGTCTTTTGAAATACAGTAATCTTCTGGTCCGGGATTTTAAGCCAGCGGACGAAGCAGAGATTAAGTCATTGGAACGTTACATGTGTTCTCGGTTCTTCATCGACTTCCCAGATGTCGCCGAGCAACAGCGGAAGATAGAGTCTTACCTGCGCAATCACTTCATTGGGGAAGAGAAGAGCAAGTACGACTACCTGATGACCTTGCGTGGAGTTGTGAACGAGAGTACGGTCTGCCTTATGGGCCACGAACGAAGGCAAACGCTAAATATGATTACAATCCTGGCTCTCAAAGTACTTGGAGAGCAGAACATCATCCCCAATGTAGCCAATGTAACCTGCTACTATCAGCCTGCCCCTTATATCAGTGACAGGAACTTCAGCAATTACTATATCGCTCATGGACAACCATCTATTATCTACCAGCCCTATTCCTTCCACATACACATGCAAAGTGGTATGGTGTAGCCAATCACGAGAAACCTCCTTGCCTTACATCCATGCTCAATCAACCCTTCCTTTGCCCTTGCTCCATCCAACAAGTTCTCTTCGAAATAAAGCCCTCGTTAAAGCAAATTTCCCCACCACTTTTGATTAGCGGGACATCTTTTGGTGTGTGTGTACTAACCTGTACATGTGTGTTGTCCCGAACGTCCATCAATCAGTCCAAATCTTGAAATAACCTTCAGGCAGCTTGCGAAAGATTGACTTGTACATCATGGGGGATTGTGTTTTGATTAACTACACGTTGCATACTCATCCAGTACCGTAAAATGATGATCTCTTCATTTTTTTCATGTACCAATTTGTGTTCTTCTCTCTTTATTGCAATAGTTGGCCAAGGCTAGAAAAGGGTGGTCGGCAATAAGGTATTACAAGTGTCACAAGTGGATGGGAGATGATGCCATGCTTGAAGAAAAGTACAACAGCCATGAGAGTTCACTATGGAAGCAGCTTTCCTCAAGTTGGTACTTTTCCGATAGTGTTTGGTTACATTTCCCAGAATGTCATACATTGCTGGTTGGGAATTTTGTGAATTAAAGCCCAGTATTGGATTTAATTTTCCTGGGCAACAGGTTGGGGGAATTTTGTATAGATACAGCTTTCCCCAAGATGACCTCCAGATCTGTGAACTTCAGCTCCCAGAAGTTCTCAGCAATGATCATGTTATCTGAGAATTTGGGGAGATGGTTCAGATATCTGGCGATGGCCAGGTTAGGAAAGATGCTCGATGTTTCATAGAGACCAGGTGACCGGCCTGATTTCTAACAAAACTTGAAGAGTGAAAGAATGCTCCTGAGCACTTTTAGAAGCTCTGCCATGGTTTGTGGAAGGAATTCCAGCCCTTTCACTGTGACAAGATAGAAGTTGCCCTTACATATATTAATTGTAATTGGAAGCGAGGATATTAATTGAATTAGATAAAGGGCTGGAATTGTCTGATTGAAGTAACTGCAGGATCAGGACTAGGTATCCCGCAACCCACTTCATTGAGATTTAAGTTATCATTTACTCCCCTTCCAAGACCTCCCATACAAAACTGCAGCTTGTGGCATATCCATTGCCCCAACAACACCATGCATGAGAACTATTTTCTGGCTACCAGCTCACATGCACATAAGCCTATGCACATTCCATGTTTAAGTATGACCTCGATACAACCATACCTCAGAATCATGTGGCAATGAAGGATAGGCTCAAGAGAGAGAACCATAGTACTGGAGTCATTTCAGGTCTGTTCCCAAGCACAGACTTCAGACCCCAAAGCTATAAATCTTGTCTCCAAAAGTTGAGAGTGCTCCATCACTGGAGGCTTTTAAGAAGAGATTGGCCAGCTATTTGTCAGGAATGGTTTAGATCTCCTGGTCCAGCAAAAGGCTGGACAAGCAGACCTTCAAAATAACTTCCAGCTCTCTGAGTCTGTATTCTGTATAAAGCTAATGGAGAAAACAAGTCCTTGATTGGACAGGAAATTGGTTAATGTTGGTGTTTTCTTTAGTATGTTGGATGGAGCAAAATGTTTTAGAAGGCTCAGGAATGTCAGTGAAGGGGATAGTCCTGTTTAATTCTTGTTCCACTTTGTCTTCAGCAGTGGCCATGAAATAATGTGTCCCTCCCCTTGAAGAATGTTTCTATAGCATGAAATGTTTTGCATCTCTGAGACTAATGTTTAAATTGCAACTCAGATTCCGACTTGCATTTTTGTGGGTATCCGTATGTCATCATGCAGTGCTTAGCAGTTTAAATATGAATTTTATTCAGGAGGAAGCATCTCCTTGTATCTGGAGTAGCAAAGTATTTGTATATGTACAATATATAAGTGTATATGCGCACTCAAACACGCACACATGCTTTCAAAGGGATATTCTGGGACAGGAATGGGATGGAATGGTGGATAAAAGACACAGGAGCGATACTGATCAGAAATACAGTACAGGTACCCTTTCAAAAATTCAAAAATGGTGGGGCTTTTATAACGACGCCTCATTCTGAAATTCATACCAAATATTAACTGGAGGGATTAGTGGGTGAATGAGGATCTTTAAGAAAAAGCTGACCACTTGAATCTCCTCTTGTCCTCAAGAGCTGCATTCAGTAAAGATGGACGTACCAAACATTGACGTTGGGAAAAAAACCCCATTCTTCTTCTTCGTCCTTGTCCTTGCCCTTGTTTTTTTTCCCAAGGTGTCTTTTTGCAAATGAGACAAGGAAAGAGTTTTCGTGTGCCAAAGTGCCTGCTCCCACCGTATTTTCACAGAACTTAACCGACAAAGAGAAAAATCGGTAGATATTTTGAGCTAATCATATATTATCTAATTGTGAAGTGGGGGGAGACTTCACAACTTAAGGGAGAAAGAAGACTTTCATTGCCAACCCTGGGTTTTTAAAATATGTGTTCCCCATATTTTTTTTCTGTACAATTAAGTAGACTCCAAGAATTGATTTGCACAATTGATTTCCATGACACTGAGCTGAACCCTAATTTAAATATATTTTTTATTCGCCGTGGTTTCAAAAGAAAGAACCATAGCATCACTTGAGTTGGACCCTAAAAATAACTTGGTTGCCAAAACGATTTGCAGATTTCCCGGGTGCAAATTGCAATGACTTTCCTGGAAAAAGGACGAGGTGTCTAATCAAAACAGTAATGAAAGCTTTATTCTCATTTTTTTAAAACATAGGCAAGGACAACCTATTCCTTAATCTCCCAAATTTACCTTTAGTAAATTGCATAGGTTATTTGGTCTGAAACTAAAAGTACAGGTAAGTCCTCGACTTATGACTACAATTGAGACTACCACTGCCGTTGCTAAGCAAGTTGGTTGTTAAGTGAGTCATGTTCAATTTTATGACCTTTTTGCCGTGGATGCTAAACGAATCACTGCAATGAAATGAATCATGCAGTCATTAAGGAAATTTGGCTCCCTCCACTGACTTCGAAGCCAACTGGGAAGATCAGTGATCAGGTGATCACATGGTGATCACATGACCCCAGGAAGCGGCAACCATCATAAATACAGCACATGTCAGATGCCAGGTGCCTGAATTTTGATCCCTTGACTGTGGGGAAGCTGTGTGGCTTACCAGCTGTAAATTATTTTTTTCAGCACCATTGTAACTTTGAACAGTCACTCAATGAGTAGTTGTAAGTCCAGGACTAACTGTATTTTCTCCTCACGTGATACAAATCAGAAGGATGACGTTGCAATTTTCTCCGTGAATAGCAAGCGCAGAAAAACACTTAATAATCCCTTTGCATTTTTTGTTCACCACCAGTTTTGGCTATCTTGGATGCCCCAGAAATAGGAAAAATTTGGAAGGGGCTTTTTTCCCCTGCAACAACAACAACAAAAAAAAAATCTTGAGAATTTGACATCTTTACCTGTGCTTTCAATGTTCTTGTAAAATCAGGAGACCATTTTCCTGGGAGAAAGGAATAAGTATTAAACCAGACTAAGTTTGTAAAGTTGCGGCAAACAAAGCATCAAAGAGCTGGATCAGAGGTGTCAAACTTAAGGCTCGGGGGGCCTGCAGGATACTTAGATCTGGCTTGTGGGGCTGCCCTGAAAATAGTGAAGAATTGGCCCCCAGTGCCAATTCTGACAGTGAAAACAGAGCTCGGGAGGACCACTGGCAGCCGAAAACGGAGCTTGGGAGCCCATGTTCATTGGCAGAGTGTTCGGTCCACCACAGGCGCCCCCCACCCTAGTGATATCGAGCTGGCCATGCCCATCCTGGCCACGCCCACCCCATCCCCCAAGGTCAAACACAACCCTGAGTCGGCCCTCAATGAAATCAAATTTTACACCCCTGATCTAGATGGTTTTCCACAGCTGCACCTAATACACCTTCCTAATGCATGTACTTTACTCACGGGTATCATTCCGACGATGTGTAATACATTCAATGTTTTGCTTTTGACACTGGACTTAGAAAGAAAGTACAGCCAGGAGAAAGGGGTGCCTTTTAGTATTATGTATCTGCATTGTTGTGTCTTTGAAAACTCAGCATGGATATCATCAACAGCATAAGCCCTGCTGGTGTTTCACCGTCCACATTGTCTAGCTTTCTCTCAATCGTTCCTTATTTCACTCCGTTTTGTTTTTGTATCTTTATACTGTCATTACGTTTTCGTTCAGCCGACTATACCAGCAGGTTTTGAATTGCGCTCTGTAGCAGGAGTCTCCAACTTTGGCAACTTTAAGACTTGTGAACTTCAACTCCCAGAATTCTTTAAGACTCCACAAGTCTTAAAGTTGCCAAGGTTGGAGACCCCTGCTCTATAGAACCCAACGGAAACAGCTGTCCAGTTCATTTTGACGAGAAAGTTACACTATGTGGGTTTGAACCATTAAAACGGTTTGAAGAACATCAATATGCAAAATAAAAGTCTCAGGTATAAGTTGAATCTCTTGATATATTCTTGTATTTCTTACCTAATGGTAGCAGTTGACTGTCTCCAGAGAGAAATTATTTGGGATGTATATATATATATATATATAGAAATCAAATTGAGCAGAATATTTTTATATATATAAGATTTTATTGATTAAAAGCTCCAATAGATTTAGGAATGCTTTCAGCAGTGTTGATTCTGGTTTTTGTTTGTTTTTGAAATTCAGCCACCAGAGACAAAAAAAATGGATTTTTTTGGTCTTGGATACATAAGGGTAAGAATGGCCCTTATAAAATCTCCATTCCGATCAATGAAAGTTGGACAGTCTTACAGTTGTACACTTGGATTATACTGAATGTTGTGGCTGCTCTTAAAGAAGAAAAACATTCAGTAACAACTTATTGTGCATGATAGGTGTGTTCCAGGATAGTACGCTGGATGGAACATCACCAGTCTTTCCATATGCCCAAGTTATTGTGTATACCCAACATCCCAGAATTGGAACAAAAAAGAAAAAAAGCAGAATTTATGTTGAATCAGATCATGAATCCGTTCAGCTCCATTTGGCATTACCTCGATTGACTACCAAGTCTTTCCCGAGTTGTGGACAGGAGCTCTTCTGCTGGGAGATGCCTTGAGTTGGATCTAATGCTTGCAAACTCAAGCACTCAAGCACCGAGCAAGCCTTTCCATGTATCACAACATGGAGTTTCATCATGCAGCACTTACTCACTCGTTCCCAAAGAAGTTAACAAGACTGGGTAATAAGTAGTAATAAGTAGAAGCAGCAAAGTCTTTTGCTAGGTACTTTGGACAGTTACTCCTGGTCAGATAGTCCTAAACTAGGCGAATGAACAATCGGATTTGATATAAAGGATCGTATGTGTAAGCCTAGAAAGGAGCATAGTATTTCATTGCTATAAAGTATACACTATATAAGTGTCAGTCTTATGGGGAAGATCAGATCAAGAAACCAACTTAACAGAGAGACTAGAACTATCTGAACAGAATCTCCTAAGTCTATCTGTGTTTTTACCTTCCCTTATTACTTGCCTTCAATGCCTCCATGGCTCTCTACACTAAATTCCTGCTGGTGCACCTTATCTATGCTTCGGTTCATACATTCATAGACTGACAAATCTGTTTGTGTTGAATGACTTCCCTATCCTCCACCACCCACATAATGTAATGTTAAGAGGCGGGGTTTCCATCGAGAGATGTATATATTGTGATGCTACTGTGCATGACTATCCTACAGTACCTGTCGACTTTTTTTAAGCATGAGGATCATTCATATCAATTGCACCTCTGTTTGGGAAGGACCAGAGGCTCACTTAGGTTAATTCTTGAGTTTGGTATTGACCAGTGCAGATTATCTGTGTGATCCTCTGCTGTTGTGCATCAGTTTTCTCTTGCATGTTCTGCTTTGGACGTTTGATTCCAAGTCCTAATTTGATTGTGATTGCCTTTCTGACAATATTACATTATGTGTGTGGTGAATTGACTTGATGTCCAGCTTTCTCTTTGATCTCTGAGAAGGGACACCCACCCAACCAATGTAATAACCCAATTCCGATGTTATGACCTCCAGGTATAAATCTTGTCTACAAGATTTCGTTGATTTTTTTTTTTTTGTTGCAAATATCTATACGTTTTGTTAAATGTTTACGTAAAATCTTATTCAGTCAATGGTGTTGGACTATGTCTACTGAATACTTTTTAGAATGGTTTTGATCTGCTGTTTTCAGAAAACTTTCACAAAGTTTACAACTTCAAGTAACCTAATGTTGTGAGGTCATGTATGTAAAGGTCTAAGTGCTTTCTTAATATAAATATATAGAGGGATAAATAAATATATATATATATAAAAATAGAAATCCTTATTAAGATCTTTTGTTATAATTGTCAAAGATTGGAGAGATATTTTATGGTATTTTCATGTACTTTGTGACATTTATACTATTTAAGATGTTGATGTTTTATCACACAATGAGTTTTTAAAAAGTTGTCAAGTCGTTCACAATCAGAAGGATATGTTTGTTGTGTTCCAGTGATCCAACAAAGAATGGGCTGTTTTTGTTTCCTGTTTTTAAATATAAAAGTAGACAAGCTACGTGCACATATTATCCTGCCATTGTGGACCACCTAACTTCTTCTCTCAAGTTCAACAAGCACGTTCAAGGAAACTGTTATGCAAATAAGGCAACCCATTTGTGCAGTGTTGCTCAACCTTAGCAACCGGTTGACTTCAACTTCCAGAATTCCTCCAACCAGCATGAGGTTTTAGGGATTATGGGAACTGAAGTCCATACATCTCCAAGTTGTTGAGCTTGATAAAAATTGTTCTTGTGTATAGCGCAAAAGTCCCTGGATTGCATCTGGAGCAGGGGCCTCCAATCTTGGCAACTTTAAGACTTGTGGACATCAACTCCCAGAATTCCTCAACTCTCAGAATTCCTCAGCTAGCAAAGCAAAGCTAGCTGAGGAATTCTGGGAATTGAAGTCCACAAGTCTTAATTGTCAAGGTTGGAGACCCCTGATCTGGAGGGTATCTGGGCATCTCCAGTTATTTTTATTTTTTGAAGATCAGGTAGCATATGGTAGGAAAGATGTCTTGCTGAGACTCTGGAAGACTTTAGGGTTAGAGTATTGCAGGGGTTCACAGCCTTGGTCCCTCCAGATATAGCAAAAACATCTCCTTGTGTCCCACATTATTGCATGTACTGGCTGAAGTTATAATTCAACACAGCCCGGAGGACATGCTGGTCTTCTTCGCTGGAATGCAGAGAACAGTTTTGTGAGCAGAGTCCATAATACTTAATGAGTACTGTATTTGGTGGCTAAGGGCCAAAGAAAATGGACCAGTGATGTGGTGATGTCAACCAGAGATATTTGGAAGGTCAGAATGTTTGTTCTGCTCTCCCCATTTCACTTTTTGAAAGATACGGCTTAAATATATATTTTGTTTGATTTCCCACTGAAAATCTATAAAAAAAAATTGTGCCATCCTTATTCTGTGACTTACCACCCAAGTTGAAGTTTTGAGACTTGGGACTGTGGGAACTGCAGAAGTAGACCATGAGAAGTTGCCTGCAGTCCACGAGGTAGGGCTTGGGCCATCCTTGCATTATAAAGTGGCTTCTCATGTACTCAAGGGCTCCACGTTCCATGTGAGAGAGAAACCAGAAATTCACCCTGAAGTTGGCAAAGAAGCTTTTCAACTCTTGTAAAACGTGAGTTTCTATGCATCCCGGAAGCTATTGGAATGGAGAGCTTCCTTGCAAATTTCACAGAGGTTCTTGCAATGCAAAAGATTCAGGGATTTTTTATTTTATAGAGGATTATTGGATAACTTTTCCACTGGGAAATAGAAATGAGGGACCATCTTCTCAGCATTTCTTTAAGGCTCTCGTTAAGGTAGCAGTCCTTCTATTTCAACGCACTGAATTCTTCCAACGCAATAGGAAGGATCGTTTTTCTTCCATCCTGGCCAGGCCTGGATGACCTGTGACCATATATGTTCAAGGGCAACTCATGCAAAAAAACAAACAAAAAAAAAACCACTGGCTATGATTCCAAATATTAGTTCTGGGTTTTGTTTTTTTTTTTTTGGGCTGGAGGGTTTTCAATTTGATTTTTGTTTTACTAAGTTTCAATTTGATTTTTGTTTTACTATTTCATCTTTTAAACATTGTTTTTGACTCAGAAGGATCCTGATTTTTTTAAAACAAACAAACAAACAAACACCAAATGGTCAAAGCTGCAGGAGAAGGAGTAGCACAACCTGGAGATGGAGTTAAAAGAGGGAGTCAGCCTGGAATCCCTATGTAGCCACAAGTGAACTAAGTCCAGGTCCCCTTGAATTACGTTGACTCTTCCAAGTAGGTGCTAACTGCTAGTTGAAAAGTTTCCTATCCATAGGCTTTTTGAGTAGTAAATCAGTTTAATTGGACCTTCCTGTGTGAACCTGGGTTTTTGTGCTTGTCAAAAGCTTTCTTAACAACTTTACTGTATGGATATAAAGATTTCCCTTGTATAAGGATACCAGTTACTTTTTTTTTAATGTCTTGTAAGTTTAAGTTTTATTTGATTTGCATACCGCCCCCTCTCCCTAGGGACTCAGGGCGGTGCACAGCCAATAAAAACATAAGTACAATAAACAATTTAAAACCTATTAAAATAATTAAATAAGGCTGTCTAAATTAAAACATTATCATTGTAACTCTATCCATATCCATAATTGGGCATGCTGGAGGAAATAGATCCAATTACAAGAATATACACGCAAAGAGTTTTCCATATAGTTTCTTAGAAATTGTTCCAGAAAGAATTTTTGAGCATTTTTTTTTTAAATTGGAGACGGGGAAGTAGCCTGAGAGAATTAGCTGCTTCTTTTCTGGACTCTCTAGTTGAATGCTATAACATTGATTGGGAAGCTTGGAAAATTCAATCACTGTGTTTTTTTTAATTGCCTGAGAGAGCTTGAGAATTTGCCATGTCGATGTGTCCTTGGTTAAATTTGGCCAGAGTCTGTACTACAAATCAAGAACTGCTGAGAAAGTATGCACTGAAAATACTGTAGAGTGTTGGATGTACATTCGATCTGACCAGAATTGTACCTCCTGCTCAGAATTTCTTGTTTTATCAGCATGTTTTCTAGTCTTAATATCAGACACTGATGTGGTGTTCTGGAAATGGAATTGTATTGTAAGGATGTAATTCACTTGATGTGCCATCTCAAGTTGTGCAAAAAAACAACAACCAACAACTGGCAATGCTAAAATAATTGTATTGATCATGTCTATTTGTAGGTCATTAGTCTACATGTTGACTAGTGCCTTTGGGTATTTGGGGAACATTCATTAAATAAATGACTTGCTTTTAATCTGAGTGTCTTCTTTCTTTCTAAATGTAGATTTTCATCTATATTTTCTCATTTCTTTTGGTTTATAAATATTGCTTCCTCTCCCCTCTTCTCCCCTACACTTTCCTCCCCTTCCCCTCTCTTCCCTTCCCTTAGCTCCTTCTCTTCTCTTCTCTTCTCTTCTCTTCCTTCCTTCCTTCCTGCCTTCCTTACTTCCTTACTTCCTTACTTCCTTACTTCCTTACTTCCTTACTTCCTTACTTCCTTACTTCCTTACTTAGCCTCTCCCAGCCAATTAACTCCAGGTAACAAATATCAGAATGTCACCCTATTGCACATAACCAATCACTTCAGTTGTCACAATATTTATTTGATATCACCAAATCGTTTCAGTTCTGGGGTGATACTGATGACAGACAACAACATTAATTTAATTTAGCATATCTAGTTCTTTGTTATGCAATCATGGATCTCTTGTGAGCAATTATTTTTTTTCTTGAGGGCCTAGCTTTTAGAAAGCTATCCTTTCTTAAGAAATCAGCTTCAAGAAAGCACAATAAATATAAAGGTAAAGGTTTCCCTTGCACATATATGCTAGTCGTTCCTGACTCTAGGGGGCGCTGCTCATCTCCGTTTCTAAGCCGAAGAGCCAGCGCTGTCTTGATGACGATTCTATGGTCATGTGGCTGGAATGACTAAATGACAAAGGCGCATGGAGTGCTGTTACCTTCCCACCGAGGTGGTCCCTATTTTTCTACTTGCATTTTTACATGCTTTCGAACTGCTAGGTTGGCAGAAGCTGAGGCAAGTAACAGGAGCTCACTCTGTCACGTGTCTTAGCCACTGAGCCACCCCATGACAATAAATATAACATATGCCTAATTCATCCACTAAAAATGTTGGTTAGTTGTCTGGTTGTCTGGTTGGTT
>JAEANM010017754.1:0-12857 GCA_017656035.1 Myanophis thanlyinensis | reverse complement strand
TCTAATCTAATCTAATCTAATCTAATCTAATCTTTCAATCAGGATTCAGGCCTGGGCAAGAAGCAGCACTGGGGATTATTTTTGTTGGGACCTAATGTATCACTTTTGTCCCATTACTAGTTTTGATGCAATAGTCATTGTATCCTTTTGGATTGCCTGCAAATAGAAGACACTTTTTTCCAGTGCTTATTTTCCTACCTGAACAGGTGGTTCTATTTGGTGGTGCATGGGCAGATTGGCTCTGTGGCCCTCATATGTAGGGTGCCTCAGGAGTCAGCCTTTCTTCCCCTATTGTTGAATATCTATTTGAAGTTACTAGGAGAAATCATGTATTAAGTTGAGCTGTCATCAGAATAGTTACAATACCTACATCACTTTACTGGGATTTACTGGTAATATAATGGAAGCATTTTCCCAATGTTTGAAGACTGTAGGGCACCTCTGCACAGGTGGGCAACTATGGCCCCTTTATGATTTGAGGACTTCAACTCCCAGAATTCCTGAGCCAGTTGTTATGCACATTTATATCCCACTGAGGACACAAGAGGCTTCTTATAGTGAATTGCGAGTCCCCTTTGATCCATTACTGTTAGTTCAGACTCTTCATTTCTGTTCCATTATTATTGATTTTAAGAGTCCAGTTAGAATAAAAATTCACTCTCTGTTAAGATATTTTAATCTCTCTTGAGAAGTTCTTATTAGCTTTTTAAAAACATTTTTTTTGCTATTGCTGTTTTTATGGAACCCTGCACCCACTCTTAGATTTCCCTTCCTCTTTGAAATAGGCATTTTTTAACAAAACAGAAAGAATTATAAAGGAATGGTGCCCATTTATAGTTTGAGGTAATTTTGCAAAGCATAATAGGAATGTAATTTTGATATACTGTAGTTAATGTGGAAATGATAAATGCATTGTATGAAAATGAATTCACTACTGTATTTTAGATTGCATCAGTAGCTTTAATGTTTGTCAGATGTTTAAATGCTGCAGATTTCTGGTGACTCAACACTGTATATAGTATAACTAATTTATTTGCTTAAAACTATCAAAATTAATGTTGCATCCTGCTTTAAATGAGACAAATGTTTATTTGGGATTAAGTTTCACAAATCATTTTTTTTCTGCCTGAAGCATGAGTAAGATGGTACTCCTCTCTTTCACTTACAAAAATTTTATGATGCAATTGGTGAATCTTACTTCAGGGTTTCTGATGAGCTACATCTCCACTTCATCTGTGAACATCAAGTTATCATAAGTGTTGTGGACCAGGCTATCTGGAAAACACACCACTGTTCTTCCTGCAGAGTGGAAGAGTCAGAAGGATGCCATAATTATCATCTTCACAAAATTTAGGATTACATGACTGAAGTTACTATCTTATTCTATTCCTCCTCTTGGGTCCATATCTCTGTCTTTCTAATATGGGAAGGATGGCAGGTTGCACATCAGATCCCATGAATGATTATAGGAGATAGGTTTGCTTTGACCACTTGTATCTATCTTTCATGACTCCATTTCTTATTTCCACTGCATGTAGGGAGTATCCAGCAGCTTTATCACTGGCTGACCATGAATTTATTTATTAAGTTGATATGCTACCCATCTCACTGTCAAACAACTTTCCATCGAAATGGCATCCAGAGTAGTATATTACAGTCTGCCTGCAGTTTTTCACATAAGGGAGAAGCTCTTGAAATGTAATCAAATGGTATAGATGCTATTGCAAGATTTAGATTGTTTATCAGAAAAAAAACCCTCCCCCCTTTTTGTGTGTACTGGATACAATCCAGAATGGGTTACCAGGGGTGCCTAGGTTACAACAAATGCAGAATACCTGCTATACATGATGTGTATTTTGTCCCTGAGATCGAATTATAAATCTGACATTTCTTATTATTTGCAGAATGAGCTCTTTTGCAGTCCTAAAGGGGTATAATGGCAGGACAGGTGCTTATTTCAAGTAGTAGCTTCCTATAGTTTAAATTGTTTATCATCTCCACTCTCTCTGTCTCTCTTATTTTCTGCTAGCATGTTTTCTTAGAGACCTGTCTGCACAAGAAGTGGGTTTTCATGATGAGAGCCAAGATTGTGTTATTGACACACACATACTTCATATGCATGCAGCTCTGCTGACGCAGCATCCCCTTTTAGTGCTGGGGTCATGTTTGGAGCCCATGAATAAGCTCACATAAGGATCATTTGGGGCTTTAAAAAAAAAACCCTGACTTTGTTGTAAATTGGCCCAAATCCAGCATTCTCCTCCCCTGCATAGAGATTAATAGCCTTGAGCAGCAGCGGCTTGGGAAGAAAGAGGCTATTGTCTTCTGTCTTTATCCTTCTTAGTGGATGGGGAGAAGCCGATTAGTTAGTGGGGGAGGAGAAGGTTGCTGCAACTGGCTACCAGCACATGCCTGGCTGGGTACCTAGCAGATGGGGGTGGAAGGGGAATAGAGCAAGGGGCTTTAGATCAGCTGTCTCTTAGTCTCTGTGGTGAGAGGGGAAGTCATCTTAACCCTTTATTGGGAGCGCACATCTCTTATGTTAAGATCTCTCAGGTAGAGTCCAGCTAAAGCCTGTGAGTTACTAATTCAGCATTCTAATTTACAGTGTGATCAGGGGGACCTGCAATATCCCCAAGGATGTATGATATTGCATTAATTTAGATTTATGGAAATTTATACTGCTTTATGAGAATTGGAGTGGGGTGGGAAGAGATAAAGACAATGATACGGTATGGTTACAGAAGAAAAAAAGTGTTGAAGAAAAACCACATTTCAAAATCTTGAGTTTAAAAAGGATGATGGGCGCTCTCCTTAGTTGAAACAGCAGTGCTTTAGAAAAAAAAGACATTTTGGATACTCAACATGGGACCGTTTGAAATGGCTAACTTCACATTGGTGTTTTTTTTTTTTAATAAAAAAGTGTTTTGTTTCTAATGGTATGGCATAAAGAGTATAGAATGCAACCTAATAAAGGCTACTTTTTAGGGAAGATTATTTTAGAAATAAATGGATATTGTGTGACAGTTGTATCTGATGAACTATGCCTATAAAACTTGAAATAGTGATTGAGTTAACAAAATATGCTGACAGTTGCGATTGTGCAGTATGGATATTGGTTTAGTTATGGAATGTGATTGGAGGACGCCAACACGGATGCTGTTTTAAATGTGTGATATACCTTCAGGATTTGCTGTGCTTCCAGTCAAATGTTGATGCTAGAAGCTAACCTTTTCTTGTTACTTTACATGTTTTGTGGTCTCCTTCTCATGAACAGCACTAAGTTGATGGTTTTCAGATCTCGGTTGCAGCATCTTTTGTGATATGCAGCCAATTTAAAATGGCTCCATTGGAAGCTAAATCCAGAGGTGAAATTCAGCAGGTTCTAGCAGGTTCGCTAGAAATGGTAGCAAATTTTCTAAGCAGTTCGGAGAATCGGTTGTTAGAAGAATTCTCCTTTGGTTTTTTTCTACTTTACAGGGTTAATCCTGTAAGGAAGGCAGGGAAAAAACATTCTAGTGGTGTTTCTAGCCTAATCTTTATTGCCCTGCTTACAGAAATTTCCCACCCAGTCACATGACACCACCACCCACCCATGTCCACCAAGCCATGCACACAGAACCGGTAGTAAAAAAAATTGAATTCCACCACTGGCTAAATCTGGTTTCCATGTCATGTGTGCTGTTTCCTGTGCCTCTGTTAAACTAGTTCCAAAGACATCATTAGGAAAAAATAAAAGCAGAGAAAACAGAATTGAGATTGATATTAATGGCATTCAGTACATGGTCAGAAAAACACCTGGCTCTTCTTTCTGGGGTAAGGGTGATATAGCAGCAGCTGGTTAAGGCTAGTGTTATATATTACACAATAATTCCCCAAAGAGGGTTTCCTGTTTCTTATTCTCACAGCCCTATATATGTGCAGCTGAGTTTTATTATGTCTGTAAGAATAATATTCTTACTGCTGTGGAACTAACATTTGGGGGCCTTTGGAGGGATAACCATTTCCTTGGCAGGCTTCAGACTCATTTACTTTTTAAACCTGGTTTTGCTTGTTGCCAACTAAGAACAGAAGAGTTGTGATTTAAGCCATGTGTGTGTAGCTATATGAAAATGTAAGTTCTCCATGGTTTTGTTTTGTTTCTTTGTGTGCACGGAGGAGTAAGAAATTATTCAGAGGAAGATTTTTGACATTTGTTGTGGTTTGATCCATTGGCATAGGTAAGCAATGTGTATAAAGTTCTGAGCTTATTCCTGGATTTAAAATTGGCATATCGGTTTTAACAATTTACTCCATTTGGTGGGGGGCAAGGAAACAGAGGAGTAAACATATAATGTCAGCAGGACTTTGAATTCAAATTATTTTCATATAGAGATCAAAGTTTCATGTCCAAGTAGGAGAAAGTAACTTGAAAGCAAAGCAAAGTGGTATTTGGAAAAAATCTTGGCTAAGAGTTGATAAATAATATTTTATGTATCTTCAGTTGAACATTGAAAGCAAACCAAGTAAATTAACAATCACACTATAAAGGGTAAGTTTGCCCTGCTGTTTCATCCCACGTGTTGCCATCCGTTCATTTTATTATTGATCCAGGCAGTGATTGGATGTGAAATGCCCCTAGAGCAGGGCTATGAAAAAACGATGCCACAAAAAAACAACTCTCATGCCACTACTGGTAATATGTTAATTATATCAAGAATCAAAAACAGGAACAGTTAATTAATGAGAAAGCAAAGGGGATAGAAGCCAAAAAAGTTATAAAATATTCAGTAAAAGTGCTTGCAATCATCTATCAGGACAAAGAAAGGTAGGATGCCAAACATGTCTTCAAATATAGGAAGCGTTAAAATCTAGGTGATAGCCCTATTCTGTTTAAGCAACTTCAGCTCAGGTAACTGATGTGATATAAGATGTCCTCTAAATAATTCAGTGAGCAACTACTAATGTATGAAAGTAAATGTTCTTTTACATATAGTGGGTTCTTTAGCTACCTTTTAATCTGTAAAGATTATGCATATAACCTTGAATAGGGTTTTGAAAGACATGAGACGAGAATGTACCAGAGATATATACTCCTAACTCTTCACTACTACCACCACCTTGTCCGTAGTTAGACAGTTTCTGAATACTTTTCAAAAGAATCTGTGCATAGAGAACATTTGAAATAATTTAATATACATGATACAAAAATAAGCATGAATATCTAGTGTACAATAAGCACTACAGTATACTAAAGAACTTCTTTCTACTATCTAGGACTAGAAACACTCTCAAACAATAATCTGAATGTCTAGGCAGGGTGTAATCTAATGAAGAATAGAAAAAAAAAACTCCTTAGTTTAAGATGGATGAAGTATCTTCATCTTGACTGCATTACATCTCCATGTGTGAACTCACATTCAGTATATCACAACTATATTTTATTCACTAATTCTATAGAGGCAGAGTTCTACTACATCTTTAGAGGCATGTAGAAAGATTGAAATTAAAATCACGGTATTTTGTATCCTTGGAACCTTTCCTTGTTTTTTTTATGGAGATGTTAAAAAACGATGGAGACATAGGGCAGTGGTGGGCTGCAACCAGTTTAAAACTGGTTTGGTGAGTGTGTGGCTTCAAAACTACAGCAATTCAGCTTACCAGAGACAGCCCAGGTAGACAGACCAAGAAGTAATCCAACGTCAGCTTTTGAAAGCTGCCCTCCCATTAAAGTCAGAACAGCCATTTAATCATATGTACTGTAGTTACTGGGATTGAAAGACACTAAGAAATAACAGGAGTAGATTTCACTTGACCAGTTCAATATATATAATCTGCTAAAGAATAGAGGTTGTGTTGGATAGTTAGAAAACTGTTTAGGGTGATGCCCTCTATTGTGTGACCCACAGAAATTGGGGGAAATTTTAAAAGGCCCTTGTATATGAATTTTAACAACCATGGTTAATAAAAAGATAGATTTTCATCATTAAACAATGTAGGGCTTTAAAGGGTTGGGTCAAAGTCAACGATCTGTGCTAAAAAGCAGTTGAATTATTGTATGGATTTTTAGAAAATAATGTTGATTTTGAGACAGGTAACTGATTTTCAGGGAAACTGGGAAACTCTAGTTGAGAATTTATTGTTTTTAAATTAATAGCAAACCTGGGGATTTTTGAGCAGCTTCTGATTTAGTCCACAATGAATTTGGATCTGCTTTTCTGTAAGGCATATAAGCAGTATGGGATGGACAAGTGATGAAATCACTATTATTTTTTAAGAAAGCAGGCAGCTGGTGTGGTCCTAGTCCGAGCAAACACTTAAAGTTTAGTAAGCCTGCCTAGTGCAGCAGCCAAGACTCAGTCATGCAGAGTGGACCCATTAATAACATTTACTTTAAATCAGTTTAGATTAACTGATGTCATATCTGTCAGTGAATGTGAGCTGTTAAGAGTTTGTTGCTCTTATGAACATTGATTTTGATTAAGTATCTCCCTGGCTTTTTTTTTTTTTCCTTTTTGGCCTTATGCTGCTATAATTAAAGTTCCAATATTTTCTGGCTTGTAGCAATACAAGGTCTGGGACTGAAGTCATGCTTGTATTAATCTTTATTAAATGGGAAATTAGTTTTTCTCAGAATGGAAGGCAGCAGCTCATCCTGTCCTATCCCCAAATATATTATTGATGAGGTGCAGCTATGAAGCCGATAGGCCAGAGGATTTTGGTGTTCAGTAGTGAGTCCCCTGCAAATAATGAGAAAATCAGATTGTTACACAACCCTTTCCTCTCACCCCAATAAACAGTGGGGAAAGCTGAACCTCTGGGACAGTTTTCTGGGTTAAAAAAGATCACTCTATGGATCTGTGGAATTACAATTTAGTTCTGCCAGGCAATGAAATGCCTCCTGAGTCACTTGCTTTTAGATAAATGGAACACTTGGCATTTCCAGAGTCACAGGCTGTCATATTAACAGAGATGTGGATTGTAGGAGGTGAGAAGGGCTGAGCTGTATTTTCAGTTGATGGGGGCATTGTTGCTTAATAATGCATTTATAAAAACACATTTAAGATAATTCATCCTTCCAAAATATTTTACTTTGGTAAATAAATGAAGTAAATTCATAAAATGCAAAGACAGAAAGGTTTGATGAATTATACAGAAAACAGTAGCAGCAGAACATCACTAGATAAATAGGATAATAACATGAACAAATAATCACATATCCAACAACTGCATATTAAAAAACCTAATAAAACAGTTTGAGCATTAGAAACATCAGGAAGCAATTAAAACCAGCTTTAGAAAATGTCCAAAAGCCATGAAGTTGGGGAAAAAACATTCTCAGAAAGAAAGAGACAATTCAAAGAAAATACTCATCTTTATTATTCACTAAAGCAAGCATTCTTGCTTGCTTAACTAAAGAGCAGACTCTGAATGCTAGTTTTTATCTTTAAACAAGAACATTATCCTTGAAGTTATTTAGAGTTAATGCTGTAAAGCTGATTCAGTGAATTTAGTTTATTTATCTTTACAGAATGCCAAGAGCTGCAATTTTGTGTTCTAGGTATTCAAGATCACTTCTCAACTTGGTGACCAACTGTTTGACTTTTTTCCAACACTTTCCTCTTCTAGGCATCTGTGTGGCAAAATCTATTTCCAGCTGTGACAACAAATTATTTATTTAGAATGAGTATTACCTTTCAAAGTCTCCTTTGATTTGGAAGAACCTTGCCTTTGACCACAGTGAAGTCCTTGCTGTGTATGGCTACAGTCAATGGAAAAATTTCAGTGTGTGATCATTTGAGGGTAATCACTGGTTGCAGAAAACATCTATTTGAAAGTAAAAATGCAGCATAATGTTCCTTGAAAAGGAACAAATAAACAAGTATCTTTTAAAATAACTCTTGAGATCAGACTTCTTAGTCATGAAATTTAAGGATGTTACTATGGATAAATTTATTAACAGTTAAAAGATCTACAACTTCTGTATAAATCTCTTAAAACTCTGCATTTATAATTCTGCAAAAGGTTAGTACAGGTAGTCCTCGACTTACGAACATGATAGAGCCCAAAATTTTTGTTGTTAAGTGAGACATTTCTTAAGTGACTTTCCCCATTTTACAACTTTTTTTTGCCTCAGTTGTTAAGTGAATCAGTATAGTTTATAAATTAGTAACCTTGGTTGTTAAGTGAATCGGGCTTCCCCATTATCTTTGCTTGTCAGAAGGTCACAAAAAGTGATGACATGACCTTGGGACACAGCCATGGTCATAAATATGAACCAGTTGTCCAGCATCTGAATTTTGATCACGTCATGGGGATGCTACACAGGTTATAACTGTCATAAATCACTTTTTTCAGTGCCGTTATAAGTTTGAACGGTCATTAAATGAACTTTGTAAGTAGAAGACTACCTGTATGCTGTACAACTCAGCATTTATATATGTATCTTAGGCTGCGTGAAAACTTCAGCTTCTTTTCCAAAAGCTGCTTCCTTTCCAAAAGGCAACTGGATTTGATCTTAAAAAAAAAAAATCACTTCTCATCCAAGAAACAACTACTTTTCTGAAATGAAGAAGCTCCTTGGATAAGAAGTGAAATGTTTTCAGTAAAATAACCAATCCTTCAAAATGCCTTTTGAAAAGCACCTCTGGGATAGCCATGATCTGGATGATTGAGAATCTCCAGAGACTTCTGCTCCATTTCTTCTAATGCGATTTGACAGATCACTGCTAGATGTTGAAGATAGGAATTCCCTGACTTCTGTGACTGGTTAAGAATTATCTGAGTAATTTCAGGTCATACTTACTGACTCTCTTAAATATGGAAGTATTTGGAACTCCCAGTGTCAATAAACTTTAAAACACAAAAAAGAAGCAACATTATTTTATTTGACTCAAGGATGTTACAGGATTTCACCCACCCCGTTTCCCCCATAATAATGTTGCTTTGGAATACAACACCTACCTACTTCTAAACAATTAAAGACCAAAATGCCTTAACATTTAAAAACTGTAATTTATTAACAAAAGCTTATGAATAAAAGCTTACACTGCTATGGTATTTATAATACATTTATTATACAATATCCTCTTTTTAGCCTTATAAATTTATTATTTGCAATAGACACATGGATTTCTGAGTAAATATTAGCTGCTTTCCTGATTATAATTATAAAACCACATAATACTGGTCTTTAAATTGAAACTTTTGGATGGGCAGTGCTTGGAAAGCTACTTTTTCAAGGATGTGGGAAGTGGTTCCCTGTCTCTAAAATACCAGAGAATTGTTGGGATTAGAGTCCAGGATACACACAGTGATGTTTCTGTATCTGTTGCTTTTCAGATCTATTCAAGCCATAAGTTCCCTATCCTGGCAGTAGCGTGTGGTTAAACAGTGATAGCTGAAATTTCTTATTAAATGCCTCCTGCTGTTGTATGAAGACTCAGTCTCTGTTCTGCCTGCTTTATCTTGCATACTGTGTCTGAACCTACTGAATTTCAGGAGAAGTAATGTAATAGGGTGATTCTGTTGTGAACAGGATTGGGAAGTGCTGAAATAAACCACGTGGGGTGTTGGGAGTCCAGTGAGGAACCTACGTAGGGTAACGGAAGGTAGACTTTGCTGTGACCAAATGTTATAATGCAGTTCTGGCTATCAGTGCTTTGTGAGTTGAGATTAGAGCAAGAAATGATTTCATCGGTGCGTGTATGATGTCTTTTCCTTGGTCTGCTTTTTAGCAATAGTGTTTTACTTTAACATTTGTACCTGTTCTAAATTGGTGGCAACACCACATTGTTTGCATGTGTCAGACTTGAAGGAGGGAAAGCAACTGCGATGGTATGAAAGAATGGAATGTTGCAAGTATCACTTTGTCTTCCTTTCTCCTTTTACCTCCTTGAAGAAATATTTCTGGAATGGATTTTCCTCATATCTTCCAGCAGATGTCACCCCAGAGCATAGCACGGGGAACTTGAAGGACAAATGGGAAAGGGGAGGAAAAAAAAGGGGGGGGCTTTGAAAGGCAGTACCATAAATAAGCTGTTCTTTTGCACTGCTCCTTAGCACCCCGTGAGCCCTGTAGAACTGGAAAGGGCTCCCCTGAAAAGGTTGCAAAGTGTGTTTTTAGCAGATAAGTCTTTGCCTTTGAAGTATGGCAGCAGACTAAAGCGCCCCCGTCTTGTTGTTGCTGCCAGCCACTGCGAATTAATCACAGCCACATACAGATAAGAGTACAAAGCATCACAGAGCATTGTGCCAGAGAAAGAGGAGGAGGGGGAAGGAACAGGCAAGAATGAGAAATAGGGAAGGACGGATCCACAGTGGGAAGGTCAAGAGTTTTGCAGATATACAGGAGTTGCAATTCCAATTTGCATTCCTCTGGTGCTTTAAAACATTGACAAACTACCCTGTCTTTCTTTTTTCCTTTTTTCCTCTTTTTTCCCCCTTTGCTTTACCTGCTATGCTTGTGCGTTTAATTGAGGTAGCTTTTAGTCTGCGTAATATTCAACCTAGCTCTTTCATCTTTTTTCCACTTCGCTTTGATCTTTGACTTTTCAATTATTCTTAATATGATTTTATTAATTAAGTGCTTCATGTCTACCTGAGAAAAAGTACAGAGTTGTGAGCTACTGGTTAAAAGTTAAAAGTCTTCTTTGGGCTGAGCTCAGCTGGTAATTTTTTTTATGAAGGTTTCTGTGCAATTTTAGCAACTGACCAAAAGTGTTTTGCCCTTGCCTTTTCCCAAGCTGCTTTGTTTTGTTTTTAGTCTACAGCCCCTGTAATCTCCTTTACTGTCCCATTCAAATATGAATGAATGAAAGTGCTGCTATGTACTGAGACAGTTGAATGGATTAGAATGATCCAATCTCCTATGAAGATGCTTAGATGAAGAAGAACCTGAAATTGAAGATCTAGAAATCAGGATTAAGAAAGACTTTGTTGTTGTTAGTTGTGAAGCTGTGTGCGACCCATTGCAACCAACTAACTGTAAATGCCCATTTGAGACATGCCAACATCAATAGTGAAGAAACATTTTCAAAAAAAATCCACATTGGTAGCATAATAAAAAAAAATCTCAGAAGTATAAGAGATTTCTGAGAACCGTCATTAAAATCATGCAAATTAATTCCCTTATATTTATTTAGAATTTCACACTTTTGACACATTTCTCAATATGTTTTCTTTCCTCAGAGCAGAAATTATGTTTATGATTAGACTATTTGTCTGCAGAAAATCCACTGTACCATATTAATGATTATACAGCAAACATCTTTATTGAAAGACTATTGAATCTACCACAATAGATGTGGGGCGGGGAGTGCCAGTAAAAGCAACCATCTGATCACCTTTTCAAAACGATATAGGATATATTTCCCATTTGCAATATTGGTAGCCACAGTATACAATAATAATAGGGACCGGGATGTAAATCTTTTCTAATGTAAAATAAATGATCTTTACAACTTTAAGTAATACACAGAACACCGTTTGGTTTAGTGGTTAAAGTGCTGGGCTAGAAACCAGGAGACTCTGAATTCTGATCCCGCCTTAGGCATGAAAGTCAACTGGGTGACAGTGTTGCCAGTCACTCTGTCTCAGAACCAGTCTACCTTACAGTGTTGTTGTTGGAAGGAGGAGGATGTTATGTATGTTCACTGCTTTGAGTTACTTATAAAGTAATAAAGGTGTGATGCAACACAACACACTTTAACATCAACATTATGGGAACAAGGGTAAGCCCTATTCATCTTGGAAGATGTATAACATCTTCCATATGTCAATACATAAGTATTGACCTCACTTGACCTGTCCATTATCTGAAGACATGTGAGTGATAAGCCACAGATTTACCGAGGAAATTTTGCATCGTAATCATAAACTATTAATTTTGAGTGCAATAGAATGAACCCAACCTTAAGAAGTCATGAATTTTGGGTACAAAGTTATCATGCATCCCTGTGTATACATATTTTCAAACTTACTCTGCATAGATGATCAAAATAGATGCAGGAATAAAAGGACATTTTTATAAATGTGGTTACACACAGCAATTTTTTCCTAAAGCGTCTAAAACTCATGGGAAAAATATCTGCAATTGAGAAAAATAACTTGGGCTATATTAAAATCAAAAGAGTGCAATTTCAGTATATACACTTTGCAAAGCAGACAAACAAACCAACATACTGACTCCCAATTTCTAACTTGCATATTTACAATCCATCTCTAAGTTCATCAAAGACAGAAGGCAAAAATGCTAGTAAAATATTATCACTGACTGCTTCCTCTTTCTTCTGCCTAATTGCTTCCCATTGTGCTGTTTACTGATACTTCCAAATTATTCCTGCTGATTTTCCAAAGTTTTTTTCAAACAGTAAACTCCACATTCTTTTTTTACTCTACCTATTTGTTACATAGCTTTTCTTGCCATCTTTCAATTATGCACTATATCAGGAGAAAAAAAAATTCTGCAAAAATAATTGCATATACCTGAAGTATAGTATTACCCAGACACCAGACACTTTCTCTCTTACTTACCTCTAGATATTTACAGAGTCTTCTGTAATCTCACATACCCATGAAACTATCTGAAGAACGTTGATAGACGTTTTTTGTGTTTTGTAAAACATGCAATTGCTAGAGGATTTGGTGTACACCAAGAGCCTTCTGATTAATTTGGGACCAATTTGAAGCCATTTAATTTTTAAAATTATTATAATGTTGGTATATGTGGCACTCCAGTTTTGAGGATTCCAAATATATTCCAAATGACAAACTGATCGACCTATTTATTTATTGTTGCCCGTTTCTCCCACATGACTGAGTTGCATATACAATTAAAACACAAAGGTAAACATTCAGCCCAGTTAAAAATAGTTTAG
>JAEANM010017753.1:0-12857 GCA_017656035.1 Myanophis thanlyinensis | reverse complement strand
GTGTGTGTCAGTGTGTCTCTCTCTGTGTGTACCTCACATTGTTTTGTTTGTTTCATAGTGGGTTGTAAGGTTGTAAGATGAGGTGATAAGGTTAAATATCACGTAAAAAGTAATGTAAATAGTATGCCTGAATAGTTATGCTCTTTTGAGAAAAAAATAGCAAGAAAAGATCTAAAATGTAGTGCAATTTTTATTTAAAAATTATTGCAAATTATATTCTCCAGCTCAAATTTTCAAAACTATTACATGATTACTCACCCCTGCTACATTGGATCAACAAATGTGTTTGTTTTCAATAGTAGCAGCGGAATATAACTTGCATCTGATTTTTCTAAAGGTAGTACAGCATTTGTTCATCTCTGTAATAGCTGGCATTGCAAAAACTGTCCTTGAAAGGTAAATAATAAGAATCCCTTATGACTCATTCTTGTGCAATAAATCTGTAAATCCTACCTACTTGAGTTTTGGCTTCAACCTCTAAATTGCCTTTGAATTGTTAGATATCAAACATTCAAAAGAAACAACTTGTTGCAACAAGTTGCATTGCTAGAAACTTCAAATACTTGTTCTTTGCACACTGAGATTTTTCACCTTGGTCAAGAGCTCAAATGTTTCTCTAAATACTGTCATGATTACATTGTATGTGGAAATATAGCTGTTGCTTTTTCAATAATCCCACCTTCAATTTAATTGAAGATTCTTCAGTGTTAATTTTATACCAGTTCATGTAGCAGCTTCATTTAAATTTGGTTTTATAGTCACTTGTTTTCTGCATTTTCTGCATTTGGAAATATGAGTTATTGTAGAGAGGCTTAGATTTTAGTTTCAGAGCTGATGCTGATCTTAGTTCAACAAAATCCAGAATATGGTCTTTTGGGAATGAAAAATCATCTAAAAATTGTGAATGTCTTTCATGCTCTGAGAAAGGAAATGAACACACTTTTATTTTCATCAGCAAAGCTTGGGTTTTGAACACGGCCTTTACTGAAAGGAATTGTAGTGATAAATATTCAGAAGGAAAAAGGAACCTAAAATTTCTGATGGCGCAAGCAAAAACTGCAGGTTGAAGTGACAGGTTAAGGTCTGTTCCAAAAGGCAGAGTAGATAATTATGGCAGAAAGTAAGAAATAGATTGGCAGGGAGAGAACATTAAATAAAAGCTTGAGGGAGCAGGATAATCCTGCCAAGTTAGAAGCCTAGCATGGCTTATTCCAGGAGTGGAAATCTTTGCCTCATCAATTTTTACTAGTCTTAATCACAAAGGCCAATGGTCAATGGTGCAGTCAAAATCTGGAGGATCACACCTTTATCAGTCTTCTTCTACTTAAACTGGCAGTAGCTTTCTAGGATTTAGATAGACTCTTCTATATTATCTCATTTGGTTGTTTTATTGGAGATATCACCAAGATTTGAATTTGATGCCTTCTGTATATGATAAAATGTGCTCCAAAACTCTCCATCTAAGCAATAATTTTTGTCCCCTATGATCAGAATGAAAATGAGCAAAGATTCCTTGTGCTGTTAGCAACTTTGATACATCAAACTTCTGGATAGCCTATTGTTGTTGGGGATACTGTGTTTTGTTTACCTGCTGATTCCGGAATGTGATGTAGAGGTTAGCAGTTTCTAGATACCTTAAAAAAATGAATATCCCATGCTGTTTAATGTCTACACAAATGATAGGCTGGGTTGCAGTATACAAATATATGGATAACATAAAACTCAAAACAGTCATTATCATTAGATCTAGGTGAGCCAAGCTGTGGGAACAAATAAGTTTAGTGAATGAGCCCCAATGACTGCCCATCATTTGTGAAAATGGCTAAAGCACATTTGGTCTGTTTTGAACAGAGTTGAAACATAAAGAATCATGTTCTTACTTTGAGATTGTCATGAAAGCAGCATTATTGCAAGATTCACAAATGCTCTTTATAGCACAGAAGGACTATTCTCAATTAAGGACTGAGAATGGCACACCAGTCTGTTTCTGTTCTATCCCTTGTATAATTACCTAAATGCATCTTACCTAGGGCTGTTTTTTAATGTAACTTACAAACACCAGCTGGTTGAAACTAAAGGAGCAAGATTGTTAATAGAAGCTGTCATATTAAGCCACTGTTTCTGTCCCATGTCTGGGTAGAATTCAAAGTCATGTCATTAAAATGTATGGAATCTTAAATACTTGAAGAACATATTCTCTGGAAAAAATGTTTTTTTTTTACTTGGGGTTTAAGATATTAGTAGAAATGTTTCTCCAGGTTTTGTTAATTATGTAAATTGGGGGTTGGGTTGAGTTAATAGTAGCATGTTGATTGTAGAGTGACTTCCTAAGAGAGGCTCATCTGGTAGCAATGTTAAAATCGTTTTGAACCCAAGTGGAACCTAATTTATTTTCTAAGTCTTGAATAATGCTCACTGTATTTAGGGGATTAATGTGTGCTGGCTTGGAATTTTCAGGACCCCTGATGAAGGATGCTGTTAGTGGACTCATTTTCTTTAAAAAGGCCCAATGTGACATATCTGCTCGCTGGCCTCAATCCAGACAATATAGGAAGTTTTCCTATTTTCCCCCCTTTGTCATTTGACTTTTTTTCTTTTTTCTCTGTGAATGCCAGAAATTGAAATTGGAATGTTTCACATTAGAAATATTCCTCTGCCAGTGAACTACAATTCATCACACATAATTTTCCACTGGGTAAGGGCACACAACTTATGGATGCCTTACTTTTGCCATTGCCTGAAGAAAAAAGATGAGTGAGTGCTAACCATGGGAGAAGAACTATGACTGAAGAGAGGGAATGGGAGTGGAATGTGTGCTTTGGCATATGTCCAATGATATTTCCTCTTGGCATTACTTGTGCACTGACACATGGCATGATTTCATTCCAACAGGGGATAGATGAACAGAGATCTTGTAACAAAGGCTCCCAATAGGTTCATGCCTTTAATCAATCTTTGGTTGATTAAATAAGATATGAATTGGTGTACATTACCTTAAAACAACTCTATTATGGCATAAATGGCCCCTTGAGACTGAAGAGCATTTTTACATTTTGCAAACGCTATAAATATATTTTTAAAAGCCTGCATGGAGGTAAACTAATATTTCTTTTATTGTTCCAAAGAGCACAGAGTCACATGCTACATATTAAGAACTCAGAGGATACCGAGATACAAAACCTGAAAATTACATACTAATTAATCTTTGCTTCACTAGGTCACTTCAATTATGGTGGGTAAGTGATATACATAATTGCTTCATTATTTGTAAGCATGTATTTGGGAGGTAATTACATGCTGTTGCATGCATTAGGTAACTAGGGAGGAATGGATTTGGCATGCAGTTTGAATGAAAGTAGCACATGGTCTGGCAACTGGCATTCCAGTTTGGATTTGAGTGTTCTGCAGATGTTCCACACAACACAGAGTTCTCTCTTACTATACCAAATGCAACATTCTGTGAATGTTCTTAAAAAGAGGCATTCTGACCCTGTGTGGCAACTGATTGCAGAACATGCAATTTACACCCAGAAGCTTTATGCTCCTAAACATTAATGTATGTAATATTTTTTAAAAAATAGGCATGCTTAGAGCCTTGTGGACACTTTCAAGCCGAATTGGGCAAGCTTTTTGTGGCCATGGACTGACTTCTTGATAATTTATTCATTTATTATATTTATATCTATAAATGTTTTGTTTAGTAGAATAGGACAGCATAAATAGCACTTGCTCACTCCACAGCAACCAACTACTTCTGAAATGTGCGCGCATGTGTGCCAAATGCACTCTAGCACGGCTCTTTAAAGTGCTGTTAAAGGCTCCAGAGGCACCGGGGATCATCAAGAAGGCTCCGCAGACACTCAAAACAGCTGATTTAGGTAAGTAAAAAAAAGGAGCTAAAGAAGAATAGGGGTTTGGGTGGGGCCAATTTCAAACATCTACTACCAGTTCTGCCGAAATGGCTGAATTTCATTTCTGACCCAAAGTCCCCCAGTGAGTTCCTGTAATTGAACATGGACTAAAATCCAGGCCATCTCCAGTTCCACTCCAAAGCTTTATCACTGCACATGTTCTCAAGTAGTTGATAAACTTGTAGGGATGGCCAGCTTTGAGTCGCAGGTTGATGATATAAAGTAAACATAAAATTTTGTATGATTCTTTTCTTTGAATTTTGGAATACACACACACGTGTGTGTATGTATATTTTCTTTTCTGAAAATGGAGGAAAAGGAGGCACCAGAAAACATTGTGAGACATGTGAGTCATTGTGGGATGAGCACTCAAGAAAGGGAGGAGGAATGAAAGGCAGCCTGAGCTAAGTTTATTGGAGTTTAATTTTCATGTCACCAAACTTGTTTTTTGTTGCCTACTGGTCCCATGGTTTGTAACTTGCTACCAGTATGTTTCTAGTCAGTTTGATAGGGATTAATTTATTGCCCCTAGTTCAGCAATGAGGCAAGAGATGTGTCTGTGAGTTCAGAATGCCAAAAGCATTCTTGTGATGCACACCCTGCCCTTTCACCCATTTTCTATGTATGTCACAACATCTGAAACACAAACAAAAGGGAAATAGCTTGCTCTGTGATGCCATGACAAAAGCAACAAGATGCCACTGATTTAGTTTCGGAATTAATGTAAAGTATAAATGGTCTTTTCATGGAAAACAACACTTATCTTTTTAGGCTCCCTATAACACACTGCAGTAGAAGGGGCATTGGGACTTACGTGATACTCTCCTTCTCATTGAGTGAAGAGGCAATCCACAGATTGGGAAGAATACCCATCATTCACAGATCACATGACTGAGTAAAAGGTATAAAGGGACCAGGCCCGCCCACCTGTCCCAGTTTCTACGAAGTCGTCGCAGGCTATATGAATTCACTCTGCAATGGTATCGAGTTTCATTAACTTTAATCTGCAAAACACTCAAACAAAGTACAAAACAATGTGTCATAACTGTATGGCGTGCCAGAATATGGACCACCTCCTTGGGCGGGCTGGATTGCCTCTTCACTCAATGAGAAGGAGCGTATCACGTAAGTCCCAACGCCCCTTCTCCATTGATTGTGAAGAGGCAATCCACAGATTGGACTTAACAAAGTCATTGTGATAGAAGAAAAAACAGGGGGGGGGGAAGAGTCCTATTCTGGTGTGAGTATTGACTGGAGGACTCTTCTGCCGAATGCCGCATCCGCGGCTGCATAAGTGTCCAGCTTGTAATGCCTGATAAAAACCAAGGGTGATGACCAGGTAGCCGCTCAGCAGATCTGTTCGACTGTTGCTTGACTTGACCAGGCCGCAGTTGTGGCTCCGCTTCACGTGGAATGAGCTGTGATGCCTGAGGGTAAGGGAAGTTCCTGAATCTCGTAGGCTAGACCTATAGTGGCTCTCAGCCATCTTTCAATAGTGGTGGAAGAAGCCTTCTGCCCCAAGGACCTGTGGTGAAACTGCACAAAAAGTGCCTCTGTATGTCTAATTGGTTGTGTCATGTCCATGTAACTCTGAAGTGCCCTCCGGACATCAAGAGTGTGCCACCTAGCTTCCGGAGAACGCCCTGGATCTGGGCAAAAGTCTGGAAGGATGATTTCTTGTCCCTGATGGAATGGAGAATTGACCTTTGGCAAGAAGGTGGGATCGAGCCGAAGAACAACTCTGTCCTGATGAAAGACACACAGGTCCCATCGTATGGATAACGCAGATATCTCAGAAATACGCCTGGCTGTAGTGATAGCAATCAGGAATGCTGTCTTCCATGAACATATGCGAAGTGGTGACGTGGCAAGTGGTTCAAAGGGACTTTGAGTGAGAGCCGTTAGGACCTTGGCCAGTTCCCAGGTAGGGTAGCGATGAAGGACCGGGGGACTAAGATTAGCTGCTCCACGCAGGAACCTGGTGATCATGGGGTGTCTGGACAAAGGCACCCCCGAATCGCAGTTCACCACCGAAGCAATCGCCGCCACCTGTCGATGCAGTGTATTGGGCTTCAGGCCCCTCTCGAGTCCATCCTGAAGGAACTCAAGCAAATCCGGAATCAAAACCGCTGTAGGAATTAAGGAGCATGTCATGCACCACCCTGTAAATGCTCTCCAAGTAGTTTCGTAGATTCTTGTCATAGAAGGTCTACGGGAGGCCTGAATGGTGGCAATGACCCTGGTGGACACATGACAACTACTCAAGGTATGGCGCTCAGCCTCCACACGGCTAGGTTGAGCCACCCCGGGTCCGGATGAAGTGCAACTCCTTGTGACAGCGGCGACAGAGTCAGAGGAAGTCTCCAAGGTGGTGAGACTGACAAGCGTAGAAGTTCCGGGAACCAAGGCCTCTTCGGCCAATGGGGCGCTATCAGAATCAGATGAGTCTGTTCCTTGATGAGCTTCCGAATCACCCTTGGAATCAGTGGCAGTGGCGGAAAGGCGTAGAGGAGACCGCTTGGCCAGGGAGAACGTAACACATCTATCCCTTCTGCTCCTGGTGTTGGGTATCGAGCATAGAACCTGTCCAGTTTGGCATTTACCGCCGTGGCGAAGAGGTCTACTGACATTGGGCCGAAGCGGTCCTGTAGCTGGCAGAATATCTGGGGATGCAGCTCCCATTCCGCATGGTCCAGCACTGTTCTGCTGAGCCAGTCCGCTTGGATGTTGTCTACTCCAGATATATGCTGTGCCGTCAAAGAGTACAGGTGAGTCTCCGTGCATAAGATTAGGCGATGTGTTTCCTTCATCAACGCCTGGGACCTCATGCCACCCTGGCGGTTGATGTGGGCCTTCGTGGCCATGTTGTCGGTCAGAACTAACACATGACCTCCCTCGATGTCGGACTGGAATTGTATGAGAGCCAGGCGGACTGCCCTGAGCTCCAACCAATTGATGCTGTGAGCTAGTTCTGACCAAGACCATTGGCCCTGAGCCTGATGCTGGTTCATGTGGGCCCCCCAGCCCTGCAGGCTGGCATCTGTGGTGATCACTGTCCTCGTTGGTTTCCAGAATGTGCAGCCCTCATGGATCTTGGGCGACCACCACCAATGAAGGGAACGAGACACTGAGGCCGGAACTTTCACCTTGTGGGTTGAGTGACTGGTCCTTCTGCATTGATATGGTAGGAGGAACCATTGTAATGCTCGCGAATGCAGCCTGGCCCATGGAACAATGTTGAAGCACGACACCATCTTGCCTAGCAGCTGGGAGAGTTGATACATGGAGGACCTCAGTTGTCGAAGAACACCGTTCATCATGGAAAGGAGACTGTCCTTCCTGTTGTCGGACAGAAAGACCTGCCCCAGTTGAGTGTTGATCACTGCTCCCAGGTGCTGTAGGCAAGTGGTGGGCTGGAGATGACTCTTTTCCAGATTGATGGAGAATCCATGCTCCTGTAGAGTTTGCATGGTTATCCTCAGGTCCTTGTCGGCCGACTGGTGTGATTGAGATTGGACAAGTATGTCATCCAAGTAGGGGGTTGTGTTGATTTATGACGTCATGAGGTAGTTCCGGATGTGGTAGCTACATTCAAAGTTGGGTTTTGCTGCTGTGTGAAAGCCTCAGTAATCATGTCTTTCATCTGGGATAAAAGATTCACTTGTAGAGCAGCCATGGAAGATGCTAGGTCGGATGACTCAACTGCGATGACTGGCAGGTGCTGATCCTCAGCTGATGTCCTAACTTCTGTCTGCAGCTCCGGCGATGGAGAGGGAGACAGAGTTGTGATATTCGGGGGCCCTGCCGGGGGGGATCTGGACGTGCATTAGATAAGATGTTATTTTGCACCGCAGTGGCCCATTGTGTGTCGAGGTCCTGCTGTCTACACAGGGCCTCTTGTTTCTCGGATGTAACAGCCCTGGCTGGCCTTTTGGCCCTGGACTTGTTTGATGTGGCATGCTTCCTTTTTTCAGTGCATTTTTGACCTGGCTGTGGAGATGGAGACCTTGGGGGCTCTTTATTACCAGCATCCATGTCCAGACTCCTGCAAGAGTGAAAGGAATGGTATTGTTAGGCCTGAATCTGAGGTCCAGGAGGCACTAAGTATGCCCACTTGAACTGTAAATCTGGCAACTGCAGGCCCCTGGGGAAAAAGGCCATTGTTTCAATCTGTTATTTATTCAGAGGACCCAGTCAATGCTCATATAGCCTTCATTATAGGCCAAGCCTGGGCAGGATACTCTCATGGCCAGACGGAACTCCAAATAGGCTGGAGAGGGCCCATAGTGATTAGGCCTGCCCATAGTAACGAGGCCTGTCAGGGATTCAAAATGGCAGCTGCCACTAAAGCATGCCAAAACCCCTCTCAAAATGGCGGCCCGTGTGACGAATGGCCTACAGGAAGGGCGACAGTGATAACCAGCAAGTGAAATGGAGACTGTGATGCCCTCAGCCTCGGTAAGGCCTCGGGTCTAGCCATGGGTCCCGTGGCTTGGAAGGCTCATGGTCCAAGTCCTTATCTCCACCTCTTAGTCTCAACGAAGAGAAAAAGCACATATTTTAGGCCTGCGATGACTACCAGGAGCGCCCCTGTTGCCGGGGCTCGGCTGCACTCCAATTCATGGTGATAAGTCTTATGCTAATCTGGCGCTTATCTGCCTGCTCCTCGGCAGGAAAACAGGCAGCGCTCACCGAAAATGTCATCCGCCCTTCGGAGGAAGCCCCTATGGAGGGAAGGGAAGGGGGAGGGGAACGGGAGGAAGGCTGTGCAGCTGATCTCTGCTCCCAAGGCTTGAAAGTAGCCTCGTGTGTTAGCTAACTCAGAGGGAATGGCCCGAACGAGGAGCTAAAGATGAGGTACATATGTAACAGCTTTCCCGAATCTGCTGCTAGCTTCTCAGATTACACCAATATAGCCAGAGCTACTTCGGCTGGCTTTGAATGGTCTGACATGATTTACGAGCCAGGTAGTCACTGTCCTCATATATGGAACGCTCATTACGGAAACGCAGGGCCTTTCTTGAGCTGGCGGCAGCGTTCAGACGAAATCAGGATGCTGGCAGCTAGTTTGTTTGATTGATCTCTGCCTCACTTTCCCCCGCTAGTCAGACCTCCCCTAGGAATCCTATGTTTCGAAACACCTTCCAAACTCACAGTTAGATGCAGCTGATAAGATCTTATAGTGTCGTTTCTTCTTTGTTTGCGGAGAGGCAATTCTCTGATCTGTATCAATGACTGAGTAAAAAACTGGGACAGGTGGGCGGTCCCTTTATACCTTTTACTCAGTCATGTGATCTGTGAATGACGGGTATTCTTCCCAATCTGTGGATTGCCTCTTCACAATCAATGGAGAAGTGTGTAGAACTCTAAGTAGGTTATTCAAATCAGTAAAGCTCCAAACAAAACCATCCCTCAAAGCAAGAAGAACTGTGAAGTGAACTGCAAGTTAGGTCAATTTGCTTAAAATACAAACCCAGTTTTTCATTTCTAGACTAAGAGTGGTAAAACTATTTTTTAAAGGAGTAATTTAAAAGAAAGTCCCTCTTCCTTTATTTCCTTACTATCCTTATCTTAGAAAGAAATTAATATTTTGCAGTATTGTATTATTATCCCCTGTGTGTTTTAAGAATGAGCTACCACAATGAGAGTGAAATAAATGCTGCGAAGCGGTAGCCTTCGCTCCATATAATGTGATTCTTGGCAGCTTCTCTTTTCTCCTTACTTATATCTCAGTGACGGGGAGAAAGTATTAAATATGTAATGTAACACAGAAACATAGATACTGTGCTGAATCTTTTAAAACACTTAACTCAAATAATCTTAATATTTTAACACACTGGTCAAATAGTTGCAAAGCTTAAAAAAATCACATATAATAGGGAATGCGAGGAAAATATAAAAGTTAAAGCAGTAAGTAGGAATACATTCAGTGACTCTTGAGGTGATACAGACATATTCAATAGATCTGAACTGGATACCTCTAAAGGAAATGAAATTTAAATCTGAAAGTTAATGTTTTCTGGGGAATTTCATTGCATATCTACAAAGTCAAGGGCATTCTTCCCTAGTTCTTGGCATTAAAAAAATGCAGGGGAGCAGGAAGGGAAGAACAGCAAGTCATAACTCCAATTTCTGCATGTAATTAATAATTTAACTTGGACTATTGAATACTTTAAATTATTATAAACACACAGGTATAAATTATAAACACAGAGGCTAAAATTAATTACATGAGCTCTGATCACACAGTGATTAAAGTGCAGTATTGCAAGCAAAATTCTGTCCACAGTCTGGAGCTCGATTCTGATGGGGCATAAGGTTGACTCAGTTTTCTATCCTTCCAAGGTTGGTAAAATGAGGATCCAGATTATTCAGATAACACTTCTACATTGTAAGGTGTTATAAAGTGCAATGGGGCAGTAGATAAGTCTCAATGGTATGACTACAATTACAGACACTTGAGAAGTATATCTTCCATAATGTTAGGGTGACCAAGCGTCCTCTTTTGCCCGGACATGTACACTTTTTATGTCCAGTCCGGGGCATCCAGGTGGGTTTTATAAATTTATAAAACCCACCCGGATGCCCCGGACTGGACGTAAAATGTGGAGATGTCATGTCCAGGCAAATGGGGAAAAGCGGCTCTGACAAGATGAGCATGTGCTCCATCGTGTTAGAAATCCCGTGATGGAGCGCATGCTCATCTTGCGGGAGCTGCTTTTCCCCATCAGCAGCACCTGGGCAGCGGGAGAAGAGTTGCTGTGGAGCTGCGCCCCCCTTGTCCCCCCGCCCCCACCCCAGCCGCCCCCATCCCTGCCGCCCCCCTGCTGCTGCCCCCCCGCCCCTCCCCACCGCCACCCCCTGCTGCTACCCCCCACCTGCCCCCCCCCACTGCCACCCGCCGCCACCCCCACCCCCGCCGCTCCCCGTTCTCTTTTTTGGAAATCAAATATGGTCACCCTAGTAGTGTCTATATGACCAGAGCCAGAGGAGCATTAATAGGCCAGGAAAAGGGTTAGGGTTTCTCCCAGAACTCTAAAACATTCTAACTTTGCTTTATTTAGTAGTATTCTAAAGATAGGAGCAAACTAACAAGGATTGTTTGGTTTTTTTGCCTTCCAAGTTATTAAGAACGAAAACAAACCTGTGACAATGTTATAGCAGAGTTGAGCTTCCTTTTTTAAAGGACATCATTCTCTCAATATTAATGTTTCCCCTTCTCATATTCTCTCTGTAATTTTGTGTGTGTGTCTACTCTCTGAAGAAACAGTTTCAAAGAGTTTCAAATTTCTTAACAAAAGTTTGCATTGGTTTTTTTCAGAAATTGGATGGTTGAAATTGGATGAAGAGTTTCATGGCACACTAGAAACTTACTCTTCTGACCCTTGGGCTAATTCAGGTGTAGGCAATCTGGTCAAAGGGTCTTTTTGTGCTGTTTTTGTCATTTTATGGTGAAAAATCAGTGAAAATGGTATTAACATAGGTATAGTTTTGTTTTTTTAAAAAACACCATTGCCCATCCAAACCAAGCTTTGCCCATTGCTCCAGCCTTTTTGTGGAATTCAAACCAGGTATAAATAGCTATCAGCTTCCAGAAATTTGCCACTCCTGTATTAAATTATGGATGATACTTTTGCTTCTGACCCAAATGGGAACAAATGAAGTATGTTCTCAGAAATGTTGTCATGCTGCCATTTGCTATCCTCACTAAAAATTCCCGCTGAGCTTTAATTATCCTGTAGAAATCTAGTATCTGTTTATAACTATCTGTCTTCTTCACAAACTAGCCATCAGAAATGAAAATAAGGACACACCAATCAGTGCATTGTAATCCTGTTCTCTTTCTACAAATCTTTCTTTGATCTCAAACAATAGAGCATCCCAAAGACGAGGCCTATATTTAATGGATATGAAGTTGGAGCATCAGTATATTATTCACCTGTTTGGCATAACTGACAAAATCTATAGCAATTAGTGGTTTCTCTTGTGTTTGTACTATGTTACTAATTAATGAATGTGTCAACATTACCAGCTGTTACAAATGAATTAAGATAGGCCACCTGCTAAGGAAAAGCCTCATACACAATAAGTTGTTCAAAAGAGTAATAAAGAATAAACTAACTACACAAAAGGTGTAGAATGGAAGCCATTATGACCTTGTGTTAAAACCAAATGGTTAGTGAATTAGTTGTGGATTGTTCTGTGTGCATTATTGCCCTTTTTCATTTATGTAGGTTAGCCCAGGGGAAAAAATGTTGCAGGTTTTGTTGAAACAAATATGTAAATTATCTAATGGTAATAGCACTGAGACTTATATACCGCTTAACAGGCCACTCTAAGTGGTTTACAGAGACAGCATATTTCCCCCAGCCATCTGAGTCCTTATTTTACTCACCTTGGAAGGATAGAAGGCTGAGTCAACCTTGAGCCTGGTGGAATCTGAATTGCCAAACCTGCAGGCAGCCGACAGTCAGCAGAAGTAGCCTGCAGTACTGCACTCTAACCACTGTTGCACTGAACATAATAATACCACTCATAATAATACCAGTTTGCTATGAATTTATGGAGCTTAATTCAGTAGTCAAAATATGACCAAGTCTGAATGAGTGACATATTTGTGGCACAATAGACTCAAGTTTATATTGTCTAGATTGAGCATCAAGCTGCATTAAGGGTCACTGAAGATAAAAACTGGCTGAAATTGAGATGATAAAAGAGAACAATATGAGCATGAATATTAAAAAAGCTGCAGTACAGATTTACTTCAGCGAGATGGTTGGCATATACTGTAATTTTGGTACAGAAATAAAAACATTCCAATTTTATTATCATTCTTATATTAATATTAAATATGCAATGGATTATTTAAATTTTATTATGCAAATCTAATTCTAAAGTATTATTTAGACCAGGGGTCTCCAATCTTTTTAGCACCAGGGACCAATT
>JAEANM010017752.1:0-12857 GCA_017656035.1 Myanophis thanlyinensis | reverse complement strand
ACATTCTGGTGTTGTTTCTAGCCTAATCTTTATTGCCCTTCTTACAGAAACTGCCCACCCAGTCACATGACCCTCCCAGCCACACCCACCAAGCCACGCACAAAGAACCGGTAGTAAAAAAAAATTGAATTCTACCATTGAAGATAGCTCTTGCTTGTTGACTGCCTCCTTTAACAACCATTTGAAGTTACGATGCTGTAAAAAAATATACCTCCAAGTTTGTGATCAATCCTCATATTTACGACTGGCACTATTTGACACTGCAGTCATACGATCATCATTACTGTTTTTTGCAGCTGGCTTGTAACAAGCAGAGTTAATAGAAAAGGCAGAAGTAAAAATTATAAGTTGTGGTCATAGGATGTTTTGTTGGATAACCAAAGGGGAAGAGTGGTTGTAAGGCCACTATAATCACATGATATTTTGTTTAGCAATCGCTGCACTTAGTGATGGTGTCCCAATTGTAGCCGTTAAGTGAAGACTGCCATGACTTGATTATCAAAAGCTTTGCTCCTATCCCATCACTTATCTTAGAGGAGCTTTGAAGACTGGAAGCCAAAAGTCAGTGTCCTGTACAGAGAAAGGAAACATGAGAATTCCATTTCAGCTCAGGAGGCCTTGTGTGTGAACACTCAAACAACTTCCACACAAAGCTTTTGGAGTCTTTCTTACCTCAGATGTGTCCATGAGCAAAAGACTGAAATATGTGTGTGTCAGTGTAAACTAATCCATTAAAAAAAAAACATTCTTTGTCCAGGAACTCACAATAATTTCCCAGAATTGTTTACTGGGTTTTGTTTTTTTAGCCTCTCCTTCATGCTCTGAAATTGGAGACGACTTTATCCATTCTACTGCTAAGGGGGAAATGTAATGGTTCACTCCTTTTTTTATACTAATGGGGAAGAGTGGGGGGGGTGTTGTTTCTTTATTTATACCAGTGTTTCTCAACCTTGACAACTTTAAGATGGGTGGACTTTAACTCCCAGAATTCCCCAGCCAGCAAATGCTGGCTGGGAATTCTGGGAGTTGAAGTCCACTCATCTTAAAGTTGTCAGGGTTGAGAAGCACTGATTTATATGCTAATTGTATTGGCCTTCATTATTAAAACGACTTTCAATTATACAAACAATTATACAAAGTAAACAAAAAGAGCACAGCAGCACAAGACATTTAAAATCAACTGAAAATGACTTGACTGGCACTAAAAATATGAATCCATCTTTTGGGGGGGGAATTAAAAGTGTGGGTATTTCAGAAAAAAAGACTCAATCTTATTGAGTCATACTTTATCCAGATGAAGCAACACCTAGAAGAGGATTGTGAAGGTGTTGTTACTGCAGAAGAAGGATTATGTGGGAGAATGTGATCCTTGGAGCATTCAGTGTGATACTGATAAACACGATAAACTAGCCTTTTCCAAAGCAAACGGGCTTTCTCTTCCTAGAGTGAGATGTTTGGTAAAGAAGGAAAAAACCCTGAATTGTTAGGTTTTACAGAATGTCTCAGGATGTTGTTCCTGTTGAGCAAATTCTACAATGAGTTGTTTTGAAACAAGCTTGTATGACAGCGCTAATCTCAGATTCCTTTTATTCTTGTATCTCTGGATCTAAGCCTCCATCTTGTAAATCTTCAGGTCTTTGGATTTTCTTATAGTAAACTAACATAAGTGTCCTTCAGAAATGTTAAATTAGTATCAGAAAGCATTGGAATATATTACAAGGCATGCCAGTTTTAGTTCTGGATTTTCTTTTGGACATGGGGATAGGTAGCTGTCTCTCAGATGTTGGCAACAAATTACTATTCTAAAAGTTCAAAAATCCACATTTCACTCACAGGGCTAATGCAAGGCCACAAAATGCTGAACAATTTTTCAAATTTTCAAGACCTGTTCTTCAGGCTTAGATGGTAACCAAAGTAAAAACAAAAATCTATCTCTGAAACTGGCATTTAGTTGCAACTTTAAAAAAAAAATGAGAGTAGATGCAGACATTCAGATAAGATTTTCCCCAGCATGAAAATAGTTTTGCATTGCACCAAAGAATCCGTTTAGTAAATGAAAAACAGAACTAAGATGCAAGCACACAGTTGTATTATCAAACATGGATATGGTTTTAAATAAGCTTATTTATGTTTATGAAAAAGAAGTTGCCTAATTTTGGAAGGAAATTGAAATTCAGGTGGTATTAACATTCTTCCTGCAACATAGAAATCCAGGCTTCAACTGTAAAATTATTATTCTCCAAATCTTACTTCTTACCAAAAGTCAGGCTGGCTATTAAAATGCTCATTTTTATTTAGTCAGTTCATAGTCACAACAAGCAGACAGTATGTTTCATCAAGCTGGAGAAAATCTCAAGAGATTGATCTATTCCTTCCTGACATTTTCTTCTCCACTATATTCACTGTATTTTAATCAAGACCCAGTGTTGGACAAAGCCCCAAAATCACACAGAACAATTCAGTCAGAGTTAGCTTCTTTATTTGCTTACATACAACAGACAGAATCTTGCCAGACTAAACCCTTACTACTCTCATCCTAATCCTTTTGCTTCTCCCTCTGTCCCCTATTGGACTCTGGGCTGTGCTTCCTCTTGTCTCTGCCCCCTCCCGCCTTTCTGGAATGCACTCTCTCCTTCCTGTGAAACTGTTGCTTCACTGTAATACATCACACCAGTTTTCCCTCCATGAGTACTATCTCTCACACTCAGACAGAACAAATTGTTCATGTAGGTCAGTGTTTCTCAACCTTGGCGACTTTAAGATATTTGGACTTCAACTCCCAGAATTCCCCAGCCAACAAAGCTCCCAGTGTGCTTAGATCTGGCCTGCGGGGTTGCCCTGGAAACAGCGAAGGAACAGCCCATGGTGCCTCTGCCAGTGAAAATGGAGCTTGGGAGGACCGCAGCAGCCCTCCTGAGCTTCTTTTTCACTGGCAGAGGGTTACAGGAGGCCATTACAGCTGAAAATGGAGTTGGTCATGCCCACCCTGGCCCCCTGAGGTAAAACACAACCCTGATGCAGCCCTTAATGAAATTGAGTTTGACACCCCTGTAGTAGTATCATGTCTAAGATTTTTTACAATTTCTCCATACTTGTAATCATTCAACCCATTTTTCCTATTAAACAACTATTTCGATTAGATGCATTTATTTTCATATTCACAGTTTTTACTGTATTGCTCAATTAGTCTAGTATTCACTGAAAAATCTTCAGGTTTCAGTCAATAATATCACATCCCTGATTAACAACTCTATTATATCACAAACATTCCTTAGATTATTTATCCATAATCACATTGAATCATTTCATAATCTGTACTTTTTGTTCCATCTCCCTTTTTTTTTTTTGGTATAGGTTTGTATACCTATCTCCAATTGTTAAGCAACAAAGTCAAAGTATTTGTTGACATACAACCATCAACACTGTATCTCTGCTCTTCCAGCTTCAAATAGTTCAGCCCATATTTTATCTATATGCTGTACTCTTTTATTTGACAACTGGGTTTTCTGACCGTCATATCTCATTTTCTAATGGAGTCTACTTCTGAATACACTTTCTGTATATTAATATTTTTGCTTTTCGTAAATTTGTTTGTGAAGGATTTTCAGCATTGTCTTTGTCTTCCTTTCTCCTCACTGTCTCTTAAATCTCACCTAGAATATGATTGCTCTTGAATATTCCACCACTATTGAAATTTTTCGTATAATTCCCCTATTTTTATCACAAGGTTTTTGTTAACTTTTTTATTGTAATCCTGTGACATTGTGGCTTGACATTGAAAAATCTGCATTCACTACTTGAATATCTGTCCTTAAAGTGCAAAGTTTCATTTTGTTTTCCTCTGACTGTACAAAAGTTGCTTTGAAAGCCACTTGAATATTTTTATTTTGGGAATTGTTCACTTTTCACAATATTTCTCATCTCTTCCCACAGCTCCTTAGTTTACTTCCACTTAAAATTGTATCAAGTGTATTACACCTGTTTCCTACAGTGATTTTACAATCTGACTAGATTCTCTCCAGATGACATCTTGTTGTTGTTAGTTGCGAAGTCGTGTCCGACCCATCGTGACCCCATGGACAATGTTCCCCCAGGCCTTCTTGTCCTCTACCATTCCCCAAAGTCCATTTAAACTCATGCCGACTGCTTCAGTGATTCCATCCAGCCACCACATTCTCTGCCGTTCCCTTCTTCTTTTGCCCTCAATTGTTCCCACCATTAGGTTCTTCTCTACTGTGTTTCTCCAAAACAAAGGCCGGGTCTTATTTTCTTTTGACAACCCCCCCCCCCCCAATGGCTAGGCCTTCTTTTTGGAGGGGTCTAATTATTGACTCATCTTGCAGCAGTGGCACCCACTGTCCCACCGAGCAGGAGCCCATTGTTGGCCCACTTCTTCTGCGGCCACTTGTTGCTACTTGCATGCATTGCCCAGGCCTCTATTATTGGCTGCAGAGGGCTTTCTGGAAGGCATCTGAAGGCAAAATGGAAGCTGCGGTGATGCATGTGAGTGGCGGCAAGTGGCCACAGAAGATGTGGCCACAGAAGAAGGCGAGGCAGGTGTTGAAGTGTGCAAGGCCTGGTAAGTAGGGTAGCTCTACCCCCCAGCTTATTTTTTACCTGTGTGCCTTGCCCCACCCCCTGCACCCCAGGGTGGGCAAGGTCTTAATTAGGGCTAATTTTGTAGGTGGGGCTTAATGTCATTGCATGAGCTCAAAAATGTGATAGGGCTTCTTTTCAAGGTGGCTCATCTTTTGGAAGAAACAGGGTAGTGAGTCCTCTCTCCAGATTCTCTTTTCTCATATTCTCTCCAGATGACATCTTAACATTCCTATTTTTAATATGCACATTTAACCACAGTAATTCATGGTTTGTTCCATGGACTATGCTGGAAACTTCCTTGCTGACTGGATTGGTTTTCTTCTCTTTCCAGTTGTTGATCCAGATATGTCTATTGGCTGTTTGACACAAAAGTTTTAAGCTGCTTGTCTTCTGGGCTGAAACGAGATGGACATGAAGCCAACTAAAGATTTCATTCCATCTTCTGTTTTGGCAGGTGATGCTGGCTCAGGTTTACTGCTCAGATGGCAGTTACTGCTTTCCCTGATTGATGGAGTCTCCTGTTTCTTTATCCCTTCTTCTTATATAAAGACAGGGGAGAGAAACATTTAACTCCTTTCTCTGGGCAGACCTTGGAGGACATAAGTTTCCACTGCTTCATTGGTTCTCTCTCTGGGCAGCTAAGATTTGCTGTAAGCATGGGCTGTCTTTATGCAGTAATCCCTGGAACAGATGCTTAGGCCTCTATTTGTAAGTCTAAATCAACATCAACTCCATCACATGCAGCAGTTCTTGGAAAGCATCTTTCAAAATAAACAAAGTTTGTCTATCCAAGGCTTTCACAAAATAGACTAGTAAGTGACCAGACATGATAGAAGAGTGGCACTTGGTATATGAGTTGAGAATATCCAAGGAAAACAAAGGCAACTCTCTTAGCCGGCTATTCTGTTTTAACAAAACCCCTTTTGCAGCAGATAGACTGCTTCTGCTACAATCACATAATGATGCATGATGCCTTTCAGTTTAAGAGCCATGCCTATGAATAGTTCCATATGCTTGCATTAAGTTACTGCTCCTCCCTCATTATACCACTTTTGCAGAAAAATGACTATGCTTCATTGGGCTCTTGCCTACTGCTCCTTTTTTTTTTTCCCCCAGCCAAGAAGAGCTGTAATTGTAATTCAGCTTTGTTCTCAAAAGAGCACTGGGAGTCTAACAAGAAATTACATTGCTAATTAAACTACTTAAGAATGCATAAGAGTTACCAAGCATAAACTCCTGCTCTCTGCTAAAATTTCCTTGCTATGCATTATCATTGCTGGGTTTGGGATTTGTTAGGCAGTGATTAAATCAAAGACTGTTAAGAATGAAGCAAACTTAAGTGCTATATGGGATCTCTAAAAAGTTGTGGCATCAATGCATGTATGAAAGGCTGGAACATAAACTGCAATGGTGGGTTTTTTTTGGTCTCTTTGATTAAAGGATTGGACCCTTCTGGCACCATCGTTTTTTGAGATCCACCTCTAATTAGTTGTCTTCAAGATCAGTCATGGTTTTCATTGAGTGCTGCCTCCTGCTGTGAATTTCATCAAAGTGTTCTAGCCATATTAGCAGTTCACTGGAATCTTAGTTTAGGATCAGCATGTAGATACTCCCATGTTTAATCTATGCCTGCTTACTCTGCAGCAAAAATCCAACAGGTAATGGGGAAAACCTCTGGCTGAGGTCTAAAGACACAAAAGAAGTGTAGGAAGTTAGCATCCACCCCTCTCCTAGAAGAATGAAATATTCTAGGAAATACAAAAAAGGCAGAATGTTATACTTCCCTGGATGAGAAAAGGAGAAACATGTTTTTAAAGACAAAGCAGCTCCTTGCAGGTCTCTGCCCCTCCTTCAGCTCCAGGGTGGTGGGATTAAGAGATGGCCCACAGATGTGATTGGCTTAGCCCTGCACCCATTTAGCAGAACTCACCACAAGGCCCCCTTGGAAGATTACATCACCCAGCAAGGTTCAACCAAGCCTACAAAGTTACCCCACACGGGAGTCTACAACCAATCAGAATGCATGCCCTTGCCACAGAAAGAGGAAACTCCAGCTCAAAGTCCAAGAGAGGATATAAATCTATCCCTCTCTCTCACTCAGGCCCAGAGGGGAAATTCAGCCAGTTCTAGCCGGTTCAGCAGAACTGGTAGTAGAGGTTTGAAATTGGCCCCGCCCACCCAGCTGAGCTCCTATTCTTACTTATATACGCTCCATTTTTTTTTTACTCACCTAAATCAGCTGTTTTGAGTGTTTGTGGAGCCTTCTTGATGATCCCTGCTGCCTCTGGAGCCTCTAAAAATCGCTTAAAGTGCTGCACTGCAATGTGATTGGTGCGCATACGCGCACACTGAACTGGTAGGAAAACCGGTCAGATTTCACCCCTGCTCAGGCCCCTTTTTTGCCCAGGACCTCAAACCATGTGGTATAAATCTTCTTTCCAAATAGCCTCCATGTTTCCAGTGTCTTTATCCCCACTTGGAACTGAACCCAGATGGACATTTTTTCCAACAGATGTCCAAAGACCGCAGACAAGAGAGTTGTATAAGCAAAATAGTTTTCGACTTAGGATCATTGATTTAGTGACTGCTATAACTTACCCTGGTGCTGATCATTGTCATCTGATTTTCAGGCTCCTTCTTGCACTTATAACTGTTGCATTCTCCCTGCAGTCATTTGATCACATTCCAGGTGCTTGGCTACTGGCTTGCATTTACAGCCTCCCAAGATCACATGATTGCCATTTGTGACTTTCCCAGCCAGTTTCTGACAATCAAAGTAAATAGAGAAACATGGATTCACTTAGCAATCATGGCAAAAATGCTCATAACATGGGTGTGACTGACTTTAACAATTGCATCGCTTAGCAATGGCTCTTCCAGTTGCAATTGTAGTTTTTAAGTCAAGGACTAGGTTTATTTATTTGATCTGCAGAAACCTGGACAATCCCTAAATGGGAGCAAAGAGATATTTTGGTATGTTTTTGTTGCCATCAAGGTGGGTGTTTTTTTTGTATCCCAGATATGATAGCTCTGAGTGTAATTTGATAAAATGTTGCTTTTTGTGTTCTGTTCCATGAAGTTCTTTAAAAGCAAAAGAAATTCATTATCAACTTGGCATGGAGATATTGTTGCAAGATGCCAATATTTCCCTAACAGAGTTCCTATGAATCATAAAAAACTGCATGCCAAGCAGGAATTCAGCAGATGAAATTTTCAACTTAACTGCATCAATATGCCAAGAGGACCGATTATATTGTCCTATGGATGCAAAAGTCATTCAGCAAGGAAGAACTCTTCAGCAATTAAAGAGTACTCTCCTATCTCTGAAACCTTCTTCAAATGCAGTTGTGATGACCCAGATGTGGCACTAAGACAACACAGCCAGACAATTTATTAGCACCAACTTTGTCCACAATGTCCCATTTTTCCTCAGTCTGGAGTAAAACTTTCCCACAAACCTGTAGCAGTTTCTTGCTGTTAATTTCCAATCCAACATGGCACACAGAATGTCTGCAATTAATGACTCCAACAAGCCAAGGGAATGAGGCTCACCAGTGAGGAATCTTCACACGAATTTCAGCCAAATCAGATAAGCACGCAAGAGCACGGCAATAAATCAAATGGTCAGGAAGGAAACCAGGAATGTCGGACACTATGAACTAGAGAATCTCAGTGTTTGTTCCTGACAAACGCTCCATCCACTTGCCTTTCCATTTAAGCTCCCTGCTTAGCTGTTCCCAGTGAAGGTCCTCAGGGCCTTCTCCTCCTTCGTAAGCCACACAACCCATGTTGCTCTCTTCTATGTTCTTCCCTGCGTGCCGTAAGATGAGGAGGGGGAGACCTCATCTGAGCCCTCTCTCTCCTGTTCTACCTCTCTCCTGCTTGGCCCAACCTGATTGTGGCCTTCCCCTGCCTCCTCCACAGCCAAAGGAGACACTTCTTTCCCACTCTCTGTCAGCTGTTCGTTCATCCTCTGCCTCGGATTCAGAACCCAACATGTGCAGGACAGCAGTGACCAAAACTGAACACAATATTTTAGGAGAGTATAAACAAACTGAAACAAACCAGAACAATTATTTTAGGTGTTTGGTGGGATGCAACCAGTTTTACTACCGGTTCAGTGCCGTGTGGCTTCTAAAATGCAAGTATTGGACTTACCAAAGGCAGCATGGGTGAGCAGGAAGGCTGTGGAGGTGCACAAAACAGCTGTTCCATGCGATTCAGCTGAGCTACAAAGAAAAAAAAAGGGATAGGATATAGGGCAGGGCAGGATAGGGCAGGGTGGCTGGGTGGGGCCAAATGCTCGTCGCCACTACCGGTTCACTAGAACCATGTGACCAGGCTGAATACCACCACTGTTTATGGGGTTTGGATATTATACTTCTATTGCTGCAGCTTAAAACTACATTTCCCTTCTTTGAACACATATGGCATTGCTGGCTGAAATTCAGTTTAAGCTCAACTAGCATTCCAGATCTTTTGTGCATCCTACATTTGATTTTTGTTTCCTAAATGGAGAATTTTGCACTTGTCTCTGCTGAAGTTTCATTCTGTCATTTCGGCCCATTTTTTTCAGCCCATCGAAATAATTTTAAATTGTATTTCTTCTTCTAGAGTATTAGCTATCCTTTCCAATTTGTGTCATCGGCAAATTTATAAGCATTTCTGTCTCTCCTTACAATTCATTAGTGAAAACATTGAAAAGTAGAGGACCAGAGCTGATCTGTGTGGCATCCCATTTGATACCTGTCTCCGGTGTGATGAGGAATCAATAATGTGCACTCTTTGAATATGATTTCAAAGCCAATTATTAAAACAATTCTCTACTTTTATAAGGAAATACCAACAGCACCAGAAACAACCTAAAGGCCAAATCTTAGCAAAGTCCATCACACCCAGGCTCCTAAGCTGTTAGCATAGTTACGGTTGTGCTAAAATTATAGTAATAAACGACAGTGTTGGCCTATAAAAAGAGAAAGAATTCCAAGTGCAGCCTTAGTTGGGTTACTTTTGCCAAACTAGTTTCCTCCATATGAGTTGAGTCTACATGATCAAACTTTTATTTGTTGGTGGAGAAGACTCCTGAGAATAACATGGACAGACAGGAAAACAAACAAATGGTTCACTCCAGAGTTTTCCCTTGAGCCCAAATGACCTGGCTCAAATCATCCTACTTTGGACCCATTATGCAGAGACTAACTCTCCTGAGAAGGCTCTAATGCTGGAAAAGGAAAAGCAAGAAGAGGATAACTAGCAGCAAGGTAGATGGACTCAGTTACAGTGAAAAGTGTGCCTCATTGGAACACCTGAAGGATCAATTTACAGATGGATTATCATAGAGAAATAACAATAGACTTAATATACTGCTTCACAGTGCTTTACAGCCCTATCTAAGCAGTTTATAGAGTCAGCCTACTGTATTGCCCCCAACAATCTGGATCCTCATTGTACTGACCTGAAAGGCTGAGTCCATTTTGAGCCGATGAAAATTGAACTGCTGGCAGTTGGCAGAATTAGCCTGCAATACTGCCTTCTAGCCCTTGAGCCACCATGGCTTCCTAGAAAGTTGTATTCTAAGAATCAACAAAAACTTGATGGGACCTAATCCATCATTTGTTCATGTATTATTAGATTGATCTTTTGTTTTCTTTGTTTTTTTGTTTTTACAATTTAGGGGAGCATTCATAAAGTTCTTGCCTATTTTCTCTAGAGAGGTGGTAGTTGAAGTCCCCAAAACACGCAGAGGCCAACAGGCAAAGGTGCATCCAGAAGTGAAATTCAGCCGGTTCGCACCGGTTCTATAGAACTGGTCATTAGAAGAAATCTCCTTTTGTTTTTTTCCCACTTTACAGGGTTAATCCTATAAATAAGGCAGTTCTTTCTAGCCTAATCTTGATTGCCTTGCTCACAGAAACTGCCTCTCTCCTTATTACATTGTAAGAAGTTTAATTCTGTGCTTGGTGATGTTTAATCCACAGAACCGGTAGTAAAAAAAAATTGAATTTCACCACTGGGTGCAGCTATTATATTTATTAGTCCATGGGGTGGGGGGATCATTGCAAAATAACAGTAACATTACTGCTGTAGTTGGGCAGGTCTTTGCCTTCTTTGCAGTAATACTTTCTTAGCATTAAGAAACTTATTTAAAGTGTAATGAGCTTTGACAAGCATCATCTGTGGTCACCAATTATTAGATAGTTCTAGGCAGAGACTGTATAGCTGATTTGCCTCTTCCAGCTCAGATTTTTTTTGGGGTGCGGGAAAGAATAAGAGCAGTGGGAGAGCTTTACTTGCTTCAGGGGCTTTTGACAAGCCTGGCTGATTGCCAGCACTACACAACCTGGCTGAGCTTTCCCATCTGAAGGCCTGGTGCCCAGGTAGCATTAACTTAAGAGAACAATTGCTGCAACCAGATGTAGGATTGTATGTAAAAGGATAAAGGCTGAAAGTGATAGTGGAGGGATTTGCTAGCAATTTTGTCTCCTCTTCTTTTGCCACAAATTTCAGAGAAGATAAAAAGGATAAATATTTATTCATATATCCATTTATTTATTTATTATGACCTTTATTGTTTTCACAAATAACTGAAGGCAGCGAACAAATCCAACACACTTTCCTCCTCCTATTTTCCCAACCCCGTGAGGTGAGTTGGGCTGAGAGAGAATGACTGGCCCAAGCTCCCCCCAGCTGGCTTTCATGGTTAAGGCAGGACTAGAGCTCATGGTCTCTTGCTCTCCAGCTTTAACCACTAGGCTCTCTTTGTCAAATATTGCTTTCTCTCTTTCTCAAATATTGCTTTAGATAGACGAGTATTGCCACAGCAGCTTGAGGTGCTGGCTCTGTGCTTTGTGTGCGCTTTTTTTTAATTGCTGAAATGTCAAAGGAATTTTCAGGTGTATTTTGGCAACTATCACACTGAGGTGTGAGCGGTGCAGCAACTAATTTGCTTAGGTGCAATTGCTTTGCTTCTTCACCTAAGAGCCAAGTGCTTGCCCACTGAAGTGAGGGACTGTTTGCACAATTGCAGTTGCCTCTAAACAGCTTGGGCCAAGTGGCTATAAAGCTCTCCAAATCAGAACTTCATTGTATTCTTTTTTTTTATAGCACTACAATGGACTGAGGGAAATGGAAGATAAGCGAAAAACATGTGGCCTGCTTTGTTTTAATTCGTAACTAGAAAGCTCCATGTCCTAAATGCGTTGCTGCCCAAACTTCTACAAGGCTTGAAAGACCGGGGTAAACATTAAGTGTTAAAACATATTTCAAAGATTTAAAAAAGTATAGTCCAGGTAGTTTTATTGCAAGAGGGAACCTACTTATATCATCAGATGAGCAGCTTCAGTTACGCTAAGACATTTGAGGCTCACAATAGTCTGAAACAAGGATGAAAATGGTTTAAACATTGTGGATGCTTATGTTCAGGGACATCAATCCTTTCATTGGTTTTTCCTCCCTTATTCTATTTATTATCTTAAAGTGTAAGATGTTGAGCCCTAATTCTCCTTTTACAGTCCATAGCAGACACTTAGAACTTTCTATAAATCAAATAATGGAAGCAAAGTAAAGGTATCATTTATCTCAGTCACAGCATCAAGTTCAGAGGCATCTCTTCTAAAAACAAAAGAGATTAGAACAGCAGAGACCGCCACTGACTGAAAAGGAGGTAGATCAGGGGTGTTTAACCACGGCCATTTTAAGACCTGTGGACTTTAACTCCCATGCTGCCTGGGGAATTCTGGAAGTTGAAGTCCACAAGTCTTAAAGTTGCCATGATTGGACATACCTAGGGTAGATAGATCACCAACTGTGCAGGAATGGGGCAGGAATTGGCAGAAGCTTTCCCCACTCCCCATTCCCACTGTATCCTGGTGAATGCTCAGAGGAATCCATAACCCATTCTGGAGTACTATTATTTGACTAAGAACACTTTGGGGACAGGATGTTTCTTGTCAAATCACTTTTTTTTTACTTACAAGTAGTCCTCGACTTACAACTACAATTGAGTCCAAAATTTCTGTTGTTAAGCAACACAGTTTATTTATTTTATTTATTTGTTTAAATTTATATACTGCCCCCTCTCTCAAGGGACTCAGGGCGGTGTACAGCAAGTAAAAACACACATAAGAAAAATTAAAAAAAAAAACAAATTAAAATAATTAGATGAAGCTGACAATTTAAAATGTTACAGTTAAAAGTTAAAATGAATTAAGTTAAAATTATAAAATTTAAAATTACACTAACACATTAAAATAACCCTG